>VKOC01001162.1:0-124492 GCA_009364415.1 Spea multiplicata | reverse complement strand
GACAGCCCAAAACTGGGTGACCTACTACATTTTTGTTTTCGGAAATCAGCCCAAGCTGATATCCTTCTGACTGTATCTCAGTACTATAGCAGCCCTAATCAAGGCTGTCTCGTTCCATACTAAATACAGCTTATATAAATTGAACCACATATTGATTATTTTATTTTTACAATGATCACATTTCCCATTAAAAGCAGCTGTTCTAATTACCTCTGTAGCCGGGTGAGGGAGGAGATAACCCTATGGTTTGCATGATCATTAAATAAATGTTGCATATGTATGATCCGATTTAAGCAGAATTATTAGAATGATGTCCCAAATTATGGGCCAAACTCCACTATGAACCTTTCTATAGGGCGATGCATTGAACGTTATTTGTCAATTAGTTCAACTTATCCTCACAGTATCAATCACAGCAAAGATATCAACCCCAAACGTGATGGAAACTAGACTTATGGATTCGTTTTTTGTGCCAAATTTTACTGTTTCGTCCAATGAGTGCAACATTGGATAAAAGAAACGAAAAAAGAATGTGCGCAATATGAAAATCTTTGTTCGTTCGTTTATTCTCGCCATTTTAATTCAACTCCTTCTATGCGTTTATTTCTTGTTTCGATGGCAACCGAACGGACGAATGGGATTTCCGAAAACAAAAATGTTAGAGGAATTTCAAGACGGAGACGGACCAATTTCATTAAATGCCAAGAAATCCCCCGAAATGAACAGGAACTGCGCCCAAGTCTAATTGAAGTATGTTAAACTAATTGGCAAACAATGTATTAAGGCATCACCATGGGCACACATTATTTTATACAGAATTATCCTGTATGCCCAATTACAAGCCTAGGTTTGACTCTCAATTTGAGAAACCAATGGTCTTATTTTCAAGGTCACCCCAAATCTAGCTTTTCACTTTTTTTTTTAACATTACCTGACATATTAATGGCTCTGCTCTTTTCCTTTCAAGTTGCCCAATAGTCAAGCCTTTTTTCATTTCCTATTTTTATTACCCAAAGTCGAGTGGGTTGTCCTAACATCAAGCGTGTCTCATATTGAATAAAACGCAGTAATAATAAGGTTCTTTCATTTATTTCAGAATGGCATCTTGTGAATAATACTGTATTGTACTGCGTGAAACTGTGTATGCTTTCCTATCACACTGATTTATTAGACTTAAGCCATCTATAGAGAGAAAGAGCGTAGAGACGGATCCATAAATACGTCTACACCTCCACGTTCCCATGCCGTGTAATATACAGCCAGACACTTAAAATCTCCCATTGACACCAGTACAGTTTTGATCTTCCTGCCTGGTTTGCTCCATCATTTGTCCGTTCCGGGGAGATGGTCTGTAAAATATTCCTATCATGGTTTATTCACTGAAACATTTCCAACCTCGGGTCATAATGACTACGCCGTGGAACCAGACTCTTCCAAATCTCCTTTCTAACAGCTCTCTACGCCTCCTCGTCAATTAAGCCTGAATTTCCTCCTCCTTTATATCCTTCCTATCGTTTCATCGGGATGTAACCTTCCTTGGCCCTTTTATTATAACGTGGATTTTTTTTCTCAAGGTATTAAACTGTTTATGGTTTTACCGCCCTCCTTCCAACTCAATATTTTTTTCTTAAACCCCAAATCTTTTGACAGCTGCAGTCCTGAAAACTTCAAGTTTCATCATGGCTGCTGTTTTGTTTTATTTTAGGATTATCTACTTTCTAATATTATTTTCTTCTTATTATTTCTTTATATTTTTTTTAAGTATTTTTGCACGGCTAAAGTGTTTTTTAAGATGTTTCTTGTTAAAATGAAACATCAAAGTCAGAACAGCAGAAATCCGACGTGTATTTGGAAACGTCTCTTCTTTTGTTACAAAGCACAAACTAATAGTAAAGAATTCTTACTTTTTAAAAGGAAGACGTTTATTTCATGTTGTTTCTGATATGTTCAGGAGCTCAGTGTCTTTGCCTAAAACATTGCATTTTTTTTCATTTTTTTTCTTCAGCTTCCTGTTGGCACTCATTTCCAAATAAATTAGTCTGTCCTTATTAACCCTTGGGCTGCTTTTAGTACGTATGGTTTTCAGTTCACCTTTAGCCGCCTAGTGTCCTTTTTGGGATCTAAATACCTTTACGCATGTAACCTCCTCTGATCACAGGGTTCTACAGCCCTAAAACCCGCAATATTGTGTATACAAATAGCAAAAAATATGTTTACCAATTCAGTAGTGCCTCTAATCACATCTTGCTGGCCGTTGGAAATGTTGTAGGTGTGTAGCAGTGAAAGGGTGTAAAGGCATAACATCCTAGTTTAAAGGAATGGTATTGGAGGCCTATTATGGAAGATACATGGGATACCAGATATGGCTAAAAATATGAAAAAAACTTAGACCGCGGACCTTAAGTTTTTGCCAAAAAATGAAAAATTGTAAAAATACTCAAAACCTTTAGGAATCTATTCCTTTAGCATCCAGCATAACATCCTAGTTTAAAGGAATCACATTAGAGGCCTATTGTGGAAGCTACATGGGATACCAGATATGGCTGAAAATATGAAAAAACTTAGACCGCAGACCTTAAGTTTTGCCAAAAAATGAACAATTTTAAAAACACTCAAAACCTTTAGGAAATTATTCCCTTAGCATCCAGCATAACATCCTAGTTAAATGGAATGGTATTGGAGGCTTGTTGTGTTGCGGCGTGACAGCTGTGTTGTTGTGATGGGGCAATGAAAACCTGAGCTGTTGTTGCAGCAAGCAAGCTGGAGTTGCATGAGTTGTGTTAAGCAGGGTTTCTGAGGTTCTGATGGTTTATTTAAGTGAGATCTTTCTCTAGGTGCTACCTGCAGGACTCACCTCGGCAGCTGCCGTCCTTATTGCAGTGCGCCAGGACTTGATATATCAATGTCTGCCCATTAAGTCCATGTATAGCCAGGTACGGCATACTATGGTACTCAGTACCGTCCCCCATGGTGTAAATTGTCCGGTTGCGGAGATCAACGATCTCTCTTGGAACAGAACCATTGAGCAGAGGTTCACCCCGTTTAACCTGCTCCCCTAGGCCAGGTGATTTTTCAAAACAGGATTAAGATACTGACACTGACTGGAATCTGTAAATCTTAGCAGATCCAGGACATGTTTACTGTTGGGTGTTCTTAGGAGGGACTACTGTGCATGGCTAAAATATTAGGACCATCTCCGTTGTGTTCTACCCACACGCCCGCTGTCCTCCCATCTATAAAGCATCAATCAGTAGCCTCAGCTCGGTCCTAAGCAAATACTGGATGATACAAATTCATCAAGGCCGTGATATATAACATGCATCTGAAATCTGGCCCTTCCTTTTTTTTTTAAACCTGAAAAATCTCCCAACTCTTCCAGAGGCTCAGCACTGAAATGGTAAGGTGAGGTTATTTCACACAGGTGACGTGGAAGACCTGTGTGTCGAAACATTGCCTGTGTGAAATAAACTCACCTTACATTTTAGTGCTGAGCCTCTGCTTCTCTATTGGATTTATTGAAGGACTTGGTGGTACCCTGGCTCGTGCACCATCTCACAACTGAGTGCTGCATTCCAACCTTTGTTTCTGTGTATACTTTGTGACATTGAGAGGTCCCCCCCCCGTAATCATCCCCTGAGTCCCTTTGTCCTTTATTCACTAAGACACACCTCTCTTTTACTTACTCCCTGTAGTTAGATATAGATCAGAAAAAAAAACAAATGGAAACAGCACATGAATGTATAGATTAACTGAATAAGACATACATTATATTTGCAGGTATATATAAATAATGTATGGAAACATAGCAGATATGGATCGACAGAATAACACACAAACCCAGCTTTGCAGGTATAAATCAACTGGAATTCAAATAAAAAGTCAGCATTAAAGATAGAAACCCCTAAATTACAGGCATAGATCACAGGTCGCACACCCCAAAGGCCAGCCCTGGCGTCCACATTCCCCACATATAACCTGACCAGCACTCGGATTACACAAACAAATTACAGTCCAGAGTGAGCCAACTTCGTCCCCAAACAGTCCAGCTCACAATTAATTAAAGCAATTCATCCACACATTAATTCATTATTTCACTCATTCACACATTTGGATTAATTAATTCTCTTACTCATTCACACAATTCATCCACATATTCATTCATTCTCACTCTACTACCCCCTTTTGTTACTTTTATCCCCCCTTCGCTCCTTCTTACACTGTGTACCCCTCTCCCCCTTCTCACACTATGTACCCCTCTCCCCCTTCTCACACTATCTACCCCTCCTCACACTATGTACCCCCTCCCCATACTATCTACCGCCTCCCTAACCGGCCCCTTCTCACAGCTAGTCTACGCCCCTCCAACTACCGCGACCCTTCTCACTAGCTACCCTCCCCCTACCACCCCGCGTTCCCACTAGCTACGCCTGCCCCTACGCCCGCCCCCTTCCAGCTAGCTACCCTCCCCTACCCCCCCCCTTCCGCACTAGCACCCTCCCTACCATCCGCCCTTCCCAACTAGCTATCCTCGGCCCTACCATCCGCCCTTCCACTCAGTATCCTTCCTACCACCCCCTTCGCCACTTAGCTATCCTTGCTATCCTCTCCCTACCACCCCCCCCTTCCCACTAGCTATCTTCACCACTTACCCTGCAGTCCTGTGGTGGGAGCGCGAGGCCTCTGTCTCGCTGCTCTGCCGCAATACGGGCGGCTTCACTGCTGAGCGCCGACATATGACGTCATATAACCGGCGCGTCAGCGTGAAGCGCCGGCACCGGAGACAGACGCCTGCAGCGCTCCCGACACTGCAGTCGGGGCAGCGCTGAGGCAGCGCCGGCGGCGACAGAGGGACGCCGAGCGGTTGCTGAAAACGACCGCTCGGCCACCCCTCTCTCTCCTCCTGCGGCGGCGTTTCTATTCCCACGGCACCCCCCCGGTTCCTACGCCTTTGGTCAAACAAAGACCCTCTCGTTAATGTAGGGCAGTGACTTCAGTGGGCTTCACAATCTCACCTTTTATATTTTCCCTTACCCGGCTCGTTGATGCAGGCATTCCGTTTACCTCCCAGACTGCGCTGCCGTCCCAGCCGTGTGGGGAATCTCCGGCGGTTCCGTGATGATCAGACGGCGTCATTTTCCATTCAGGTGCCCATGCTGGACATAAAACGGCATGTAGTTCAAATACAGGTTTGACGGGCAACCGGTAACTACCGGAGGTTAATTATCCATTCTGCGATTCACCGGTGCCTTTTACAACCGCATAGCCGTGCGCGTGCCATTCATTTATAGATTATCGTTCAACAAAGTGGAAGATGAATCTATAGAGTAATGCAAAGGGACAGACAATATCCCAGGCATTGTACACAGCCATACCATTCCAATTACAGATTTATTTATAAGGGAAAGAAATCCATAAAATATCATCAATAGTATAACGTCACAACACATCGTTCATTATAAATCTCTAGGAGGCTACGTCATCCACCTATTTGAAGAATTGCACCTGCCCAAAAGAATAACACCTGCATTTAATTGTGACTTGTGCTGAAATATATGAAGGGTGTAATATATATATAAGGATCGTGTATTTAACAATTACAATGACAGAAATGTGGAACCTGCTAAATAAAAAAGCAATTATGAAAAATGACTTTCTAGTTTCTACTGTTTAGGTAATTTTTTGACGATTCTGTAGGAACCTGCTATTGAGAGCTAGGGGTGTTTCCACACCATCTGGTACTTAAATGGTTACGGCAGTGATCACTTCATACAAGAATTGCATGTGTTTAATGTAAAAGTGTTAAACAGGGAAGTCTAGGGAAGAGCGCCCCCCCCAAAAAAAAAATGGAAATTATTATAAATCTCCAATTACCAGAAATCTCCAGATATGAATGTACCCCTGAATTATCGGTAGGGATGTTTTATTTTAGGTCTGGAAAATGAGGCTGTAAATTTTAGTTACTTTATTGATGAACCCTCATAGTGTCCAAATAATACAAATAGCCCCCAAAACTAACCAACACAAAAGGGCATACAGCAGCTAAAAGCCCATTTAGGCTACTAACCCTGGTACCTCATTCATGCATTTCCTGATATTGTGTGATAAGACAGTAGATATTTATATTATTTTATTGTATTAAAAATAATTGGGGGTTTCTACTCCAGCTGGCTTTGTGTGACATTTTCTCCTAGGAATCATAAAGTTTTTCTAAAAAGGAGCAAAACATAAGGAAGGATTGATAAACCCTCTACCTCCCCCTAGTGGACAGTGTGAGAATTGCCCTGCAGTAGCCGCTTACATCAGTCATTCGTTTACCACATGTAACAGATTTACAGCAATTATTTGCTTTAATAAAGTTAATATTAATTGTTTTATAAGGATTTAAACTCATGAGATTCTGTTTTTCACATCAGCCATTTAAGCTAAACAGGTCAAATACATTCTGCTTTTAACTATGTGTTATCCCATTGTACAGCGCTACGGAATTTGATGGCGCTATATAAAACAATAAATAATAATAATAATCTGTGTGACACGGGGGGGCATAAATGGGGCACATTGGGGAGAGACAAGAGTGTGGGGCATCCGTGAAGAGTTTATGTATCCATTTCTTTCCTAGAAAGAGTCCCTTGACTGTTCTTTTCTTTAACCCCTTCAGGACAATGGACGGTCCCTAAACCCATTGAAAACAATGCATTTGTCATTAAGGGGTTAAAAAAGTATCTTACCCTATAGCTCCAGCTTAAATATGAACGATCTTCTCGTCTAACTTACGAACCAAAAATGTCTCATCATCTGATGAGAAGAAACGAAAAGAGAACAAAGATCCGCAATTAACAAAAAAAAACACAGAATAATTTTAACCCTTTTTATTTTGATGTATAAAATCAGAAGAATTCCACACTCCAAGTAGAATCCATTCACGTAGTTAATATATATATATATACGTATCCCCGCATTTCATAATAGAAGAAAATATAATTGAACATCTAAGTTTGATAAGGGCAATCACTAATTCTATACTCGGTGATTGTGGTTTTATTTTGAATCCAAATGAATATGCCTAGTGATTAGTCCAATAACCGATGTGCTGTAATGGCTGTGTTCACGTAACCTTTAATCATGGTGGATTGAAATAAAAGGCAATCAAGGGCTGAATGTATACGCCTAATATACCGAGATATGATATGTAATCCGCAAAGCGGGATATTTGCATAATTGAAAATGCATATACTGCAAAAAGAGATGGTCCATGGCAACCTCCGAGAAACAGCGCTTTTCCTCTACACCAGCAAAACTAATATATACGTGTATAAATAAATATATATATATATATATTTAAATGTGTGTATTTTAGCTGTTTATTATTTGTTACTTTTGTTTGGGCCGAGTCAGCAGACAATGCATCTTTTTACTGCAGCCATCGTAATAAAGAGGGGCAGCGCATACAATAAAGCGAAGCTATTCAAATTACAAAGATGATTGTCAATTAAGATAAGTAATGTGGACAGAATGTAGATTTGCTGATTCACCGGGAATTTCACCATTAAATCTCTCGTAGCCGCGCATGCATTTGTATAATGTCTTTTAAACTGATACACTTATGTAAGTCATCAGTCGCTCCGCGGTTTTAACGAGCGTGTTTTATTTGCGCTTAAGCCGCTAATAAAAAAAAAATAAAAATAAAACTTAAAGATAAAGAGTTTGCAAAAGTCTGGGTGCTGCGGAGAGTTTACCCAATGAGAGGAATCCGTCAGCGATCGTTATGATAGATAATTCCGGCTGGGGCATAGTCTGAGGTTTATGATCTATTGTCTGCTGTAATTAATTTGTGGAATATTAATTGGGTATAAATATGGCAAGAGGTGAAAAGGGGGCCCTTGATTGGGGAAACAGGTGGCCAATACACGAGGCCAATCAGTGGACTGGTGATGCAGGACCCCTCCAGCTCCGTCTTCCAAACTCGTATTTGTCTTGGCTGATGTGAGCATGGACCTTGACCACGAAGCGAGAGAAGGTAGCGAGTCCCGGAGAAGAGAGTCCCCGTAGAAGGGATCCGGTCACTCTTTTCTTAAGGCAGACTTTGTTGTGCTCCCTGAGGCTCCCACTTACCAAAGGACCACATCTAGCGGCAATGCCCAAGTCAGCGTATTAATATGTCCGCACCCCTTATCCCCTGTGAGTTTATTCTAAATATTCCAGCTCTTTGCGTTAGATCAAACCTGTTGAGTGCTGGAGTGGGCTGTGTGTTCCTCACCTCTCCGGTGCGCCAAGGGTTAAGATCCACTGATACGCGATGGCTTTTTTACCCGACAATGTCCCCGAACGCAGTAAATTCACCCCTCGGAACGAGGACGCGGCTTCTGGCTCTCTGGCCAGAGATGGCAAAACATTTTCGAAAGTAATTACTCTCCCTAAAACCGCGCGTTTGCCGTCATAAAAGTGAAAAGCCCGACCCGGTATTAAAGGTCTCATTTAAAACGTCGGCCTCGCGATCAGATACAGATACATCAAATCTTCTCCGTTTCAGCCTGGAAATTCATTGCAACCTGGTTGTTATTTTTTTTTTAACAGAGCGAAGGTTAAAGCGGAATACAATAAAAGTATTGAATTCTCCGTAATAATTGTACATAACTGTATAATCCATTTAGGTCAACCACTTCTGAAATGTCAATTTATTTCCTCCCCACGCCGGCGTTCGGAGCGGGATTTCACCCTGTACAAAGAGAGATGAGTTTCAGTCAAGAGTCAGTCGCATTAGAAAGAGAAAAGTAATAAAAAGCTCCGTATTAACTAATAACATTTCGAAATTCATCGCTTCCAGGCTAAATTTATATTCAAGGTCTGGCTCAGGCTATGAAATCTAATTTAGTTCTCATGGACGTGTGATATAATTTTATAAGTGTTATAAAAAAGGTCTTTACTTACGCTGACCGGGGAAGCTGAGCTATCTTGTCATATAAAAGAAACATGCCTTTTGGAGAACGACACGCGAGGCGATTAACCCACAAACACCTTTTACCAAAAACAGCATTTTATTAGTTTTTTTGCCACGTACAGGTCTGCTGACGGGGTCGGCCTTTATCACAGAAACAAGCCATCCACTTTAAGTCTTAATAATAATAATAAACAACTAATTGAAACCTTATTTCAATGTACTTTGGCACTGATGGGCCCATGCATGCGCAGCTATGTGGCATTGCTTGCTGCCGGGTGCCAGGAGGCAGCCACAAGGTATACAAACCCTACCGAGATGCACCAAAAAATAGGCATAACTTACCGAAGACCCTTCACTAGTTAATGGAAAAGCCTGGCGTTGTTTTGAAAACGAATGAACGGAATGGAAAACATTAGCTAAAAACGGCATTAAAAACAATAGCGCCCTAAATAACACATTTTTAAAATAAAATCTGTACAAACTACAGAATTTAATAACATAAAAAGGACGGGCAATGGAGACTCCGTTCCTATCATTCATTCTATTGACCTGATTATAACGTGAAAGGACTTATATACTGATATATATATAAAGTACAAGGTTACTATACATGGCGTTTTCCATATGCTGTCACAGGATGCCATGGATTTTGATAAAGGAATGAGTAATTAAACAGGATTAACATATCTAAGGCAATAAAATTACAGTCTGATGAGAATCATCCCCTGAGAAATGTTAATAGCGAGAGAGACTGGGCTAGTAAATGTCAGCATGCTTCACAGATAAACCAATATATATATATATATATATATATATATAGTATATATATATATATAGGGAAAACACTGGGCAGGAAATCTGTCTGGATAAAGAATGAGGAGAGCCTGCAGAAAACAGACTCTACAACACAATATAGATTTCCTTACAAATGGGCAACTTGTGCAAAAATCCCTAAGATATTTATTTTATTTACTCTGCAAAAGTGTCACTTATGGGCTGCTGGCCTTACAGTGCCAGGACATATTTTAGTCCCCAGTCTGTCCTTGATTGGTGGGGTATGATTATCTTTATGTTGACAGTTTCCGGTTTAAATATAGTGAGCTACTGGATTCAGAACAACTTCTTTCAATAAAAGGTTAATAAAGAATTCAGCTGTAGGTCAAGGATTTAAAAAATTAGGCTACAGACAAATCACAGTTTTAATAGACTTGGGCAAATAGACAACAAATTTAGTTTCCTGTCCTTTTGGTTCGGACGTAATTCAAGGGGCTTTTCCCATTCGGAAACTAGATTCATTCTAGCGCACACACACATTCTCTCACATTCTCAATGTCTTCCTACCTTCCCCTTTGCTCTGCTTCTTGTTCTCCATTTCCTCTATCTTCCAGGTGCTCCGCTTGTCCCGGCTCTCTGCAGCGTTATCATGGCCTGGTGTAGTTGAGGAGTCTTGGCGCACACCCTCCATTCCAATTGACGGGGAGAAGCCGTGGTGTGGGCCAAAGCTTGGCCCTGTTGTAGAAGTACTTCACCAGGCCAGAATAATGCATACAGATCCACAGAAAAAGAGAAATGTAGAAACACCAGGACTAGCGGACCAACGGAGAAGACAAAAGAAACAGAGAACAAGCTGTTCAGCAAAGGAGAAGCCGAGGCTCAGAGATGGTAGGAAGACAGAGCGTGTAAGAGAGAGAGGGTGTGAGAGTGAAAAAAACCCAACAAAATATAAATTAAAATCAGAAGCGCTCTGCTTCGTTTTCTTTGTTTCCTCGTTTTTTGACATTCATACAAATTCCAAACCACAAGTTTAGTGCAAATGTGAACGACCCAAAGAACCGGAAATAAATCTTTTTCCCTGTACTAACAGATGGGCAAATGCTCATAGAAAAGAAGGATTTGATGGCATGCGGCTCGTCTAGTCTGTCTGTTCTTCCTGCAGACTTTATAAAATACATAACATGTTCTGCCTAAAGATTCCTCCTAACAATTCTACAAACAACTAAATCATCCTAAACTTGAGCTTCTTGGACATGTTAGTATACAGTTTCCTTTATAACATTTGCCTCCTGAGTGTGATATATCTCCATTTTCCTTATAATTGCAGTTATGCCAACCTGAATCTACCCTGACCACCTCTGTATTATTTACTGTACCCGCTCATGCCAGCTGGGAATCCATGCCCTTGGGTGATGAGACGATCACGTCTGTGGCTTCGGAGCCGTATCTCCTCCTGATTCGTGCATAGTTGGCCTTCACTTGGATCATGTGCTTTTTAGCTGAAATATATTAATTCTTTTTTACTGAGATTTATGAGAAATCCCTAAATGATCAGCAAACGAACCAAAGGTCAGAACTTTCCATATGGTTTATTCCGATGTAGGCTGACGCAGATATAAGCCGCATTCTTGACTTAAGTCACAAAAGTCACCTACCTTCTTCTTTATGGGGACTCATCAACCACAGAGAGGAAGAGTCTCCAATACGCAACAAACGTTTATGTTTACACACACCCATTGCACCGGTTTTTGAATAGTGGTCAATGAACTGAAAATCACCACCACATTTTCCTAATTTATACTTAAACAAGCCAGTCTGGTATAATGTAGAAACTGTATTTTTCTCCTAAAAGCTGCAAGATATACTGAGCAAGTTATTGTCTTCACCTTTATAGCTTACAAATGGCTCTCCTGATGAAACACACAGAACCATGTCCTTGATGACATCATCCCATGAGGTCACCTTTTCACCGTCGGGTGTATAAAATGCTTCCGCTGGATGAAGCTGCATGTTGAGCCTTGAAGTGCAATTATCCAGCATCTACCAAAGAAATAAAACAGAAGCATTGTGATTCGCTTCATCCCCATAATCATTCACAGCTTTTACCATAACTAAACTCATCTATCATGCTGCCTATGGCTTGGGTTTTTGTTTTTAATCAGTATAATTGTTCTATAAGTATTTCTTTTATAAGTTCTCAATATTTTATCTGCACACGGAAGAGTATTAGGCTTTAAAATCCCTAATAAGAACATGAATCACTGAGGATCTTCTAGTTTAATTGTTTTCCATAGGCACAGTCCACTTTTTATACGTACTGCCGTGGAGTCAATGCCGCAGATGTAGCTACGAAACTTCCGATTGTAACCAGCGCACATACCCCGGTGGTGTATTTATCTTTGGGGCTGCCCCCTCCAAGCCCTGGGTGTCGTGATATGATGTCATATACAGGTACTCCACTTTTAAAGGACGAAGGGCATGGAAGTAAACTATGGAGGTCAGTGATCTCCCTTTATTACAGGCCCGTTGGGTAGAGCCTGAGGCTCCCTAATATGTGGCAGAAGAGCTTCTGCACCCTCGGATCTGCCGCCTTAGGCTGACTAGACCACGTCGCCGATGCCTATTCTAATTCTTCTATTCTTCATTGGCTTTGTCTAGCTTTGTTTTGTGTACTTAAGGAGTTGTAGCACTTCCATTAAGATGAGATCCACTATCTGCCTGAGGACTTGTCCGCTGACGTTATTCTGAATGATAACATTCCTGTGAGTTGCTATCACAGCTGCTTATCACAAAGTAATGATAATTCTACACACACAATCTCTGGAACTGGCAATGTTAAATCACGTATAAACGTATAGTCTTCTTAAGAGCCTGAATGCACTGTGAAAGCTGCAAGGACACACTAATGTTTTTACCTCCTCCATAGTTTTGCCCCAGGCGAATATCGCTTGTTCTTCGTTGCCCCCATTTAAATACACCAAGACTCTTTTCATGGCAGTACAGGTATAAAGCGCTCTTTGACCGGATTCTTTGGTCGTTGAGGGGACATTTGGCTTTTTGAGGTGGAGAGCTTGAACATCAGATAGGTACATCTGGGAACAAAATAGGGAAAAATACGTTTATTTAGGTTTTTAAATCATAAAAGGGGGCCAAGTTAAATCGTAGTAAAAGATACAAGATAAGGAAACACAAATAAGAATGAAAGAAATGCCAGGATGTTTTTGCCTCTGGAAAATCCAGACATTGGCTCTAATGTAATAGATTTGAAAAAAAATAATATTATTATTAATAAAAGCTATAAAATTAGGTTCAACGTTCTCAACTATGAATGTGATAAAACATTGTCTGAATGTTAGAAATTAAAGCAACAGCTTTCTATCAAGGAATCAACCCCAGACCTCAGCGTTGTGTATGTTTTTTAATAGCTTGCGTTCTTCGTTTGTTTCTTCTGTCCATCCACCTTCCACTAACACAGGCTGGCTGGGATTTTGGTTCGGCACCATTCTAGGAGGAGTGAGAGATTTCACTCGTCGTCCTGAAATAATAAAAAAAATACACTAAGATATTCAAGCAGAATTGTTAAATGAATCTGTCAATGTTTAAGTAGAGGTCATATATTTTGCAGCACACTCGATATTTCTATAAAATCAAAATTTTTCCCTGCGCTGATTTCTCACATTAATATAAATGTTACCCTCTTTCACACTAACGGAAATGAAGTCTCAGATGAGTTACGATTTGAGTATCAAACAGCAATGATCTCAGTTTGATCAAATGAAATGGCAAGAAAACAGCTGATGGTTCTCATCCGACGTACACAGAGAAATACTGCCACATAGTGGCAGCACGCAGGTACTTCGTTTTTTCCTCTCTGGCATTAGAAATGATTTGCTTTGTTGTTACTATTACTGTATTTGCTCAATTATAAGATGACCCTGATTATAAGACGACCCCCCAAAATCTGAATATTAATTTAGAAAAAGAGCCTGAATATAAGACGACCCTATAGGAAAAAGGTTTTTATTAGTTATGAATTCACATGTAAATATATTTTTTTCAAATATAAGAAAAACTATGAGAGAAATTAATTTTTGTTTTTATTTCCTTTTATTTGCCAACCTTCCACCCTCCCCAGATATGCACATCTGCCCCCAGGCTTGTTACTCTGCCCTCCAGATATGCCTTATACCTGAGCACTGGAAGGTCACGTCACGTGATTGCTCCGTCATAGAAGCCCAGTATCTGGATCTTAGTCTTGTAGTCAGAACTCTATTTGACATCTGATTATAAGATGACCTTGAATATAAGACAATGGTTATTTTTCAGAGCATTTGCTCTGAAAAAAACCTTGTCTTATAATCGAGCAGATAAAGTATTTATTGTTTTATATAGCACCATCATATTCCACAGCGCTGTACAATGTGTAAACAGGACATAACATGTAGTATATAACATAACAATTTAAGGAGGGCTGGACCGGGGATTAAATCGGATAGGGTCACCATAGCTTGTGTTCATACACATTTTTGCAAGTTAAATGCGAAATGTAAATAGAAATTACTTTACGTTGGAACCTTGACATTGGCAAACATAACAGAAGAGGATGCTGTTATTTACACAGCAAAGAAGGAATACAGTATCGCACTATTGACATCATTACTCATAAACCATTGTTTGCTGTTAAACATAAACTAGTGGAAAATACACACAAGTAAATATAAATTACTATAATAGATGCAGTAGGCTGTTATTAATGTATACAGTCACCCCTCATAACCCACGTTATACATTTTGGTGTATGTATGTATGGTTACTCCTACACTATGAACTGCTATGCCATGCAAAAAGATACCTTGGATAAAATATTATCATTAAAACCTGCACGGCTTAGCGTTTGAGTTCAGTCAACACCATGTTAGCACTGAGGCCATATTTTCTTTGGCTAAAATACTATTTATGATGTCCAAATTAGATACAATCGTCGAACTGATAATCTACCTTCCTTTGCAACCCTTCATCAGGACTTCAATGACACCCATACAGCTCCAGATCTAGAGTCTCAAAACAGCACGACAGTGCTGGAGAATTACTGTTATCCGTCTTTTTATTCTGTTTGGGGTTTTGGTGTTGATTTTAGCCTCACAAAGGATGAGGTTTATTTTATGGCAATTGTTAAAGTGTTGATTATTTCTCGTTATTTCCTAGTAAGATTATTTGCCGCACTCATAATCCGTTCCCTGCATCGAGCCTTCCCATCGGATTACCTTGCAGGTGCCTTATTTTATGTTTCATCCCATTCAGGTCGGTAAGAATCTTCTCCTTTTGTAACCAGTGTAATTTTTCCCGTTCTTGTGATCTCTGTAAAGCTTTAATAAGACAGTACATGTCAGATAATAAAAAACAAGCATTAAACAGCTACAGCTCGGGCTGTTTAATGCCTCTCTCCACTTTCACAGGGGTTGTTTGGGAATTTGTAGCTATCACTGTGACCAACAAGGGGTTCAATAAACAGAGGTGTATGGATTTATTAACCAAACAGTTTTAGCTCTTACTTATGTTACCTGCCTCATACCAAATCTCATTGATGCTTCACCCTCCAAAATGTAAGTTTTTAATACCCACAGTCATACAGCTATAGGAGGAGAAGAGGTCCTGATCTTGTGAGCTTACAATCGGCATTTCTCTGGTATAAGTGACATCTGGATAACTAGTTGTTCCTGATTTAGGTTCCAAATGTTCTAGATCGGCTGCTCCTTTGCTGCCTGCTCCTGACTCACTGTGGAGCGCGGCATGGATGACCGCTGTTTGACTCGCCTGAACCCATAGGAAAACGTATGGCAAAAGAAGTCTTATACCAAAATGACAAAAGAAGTGCCCCAAAAGAACCTGAACATATCTTCCAGCACATATCGCTACAGAAGACCGCCGCTCACATTAAACCGACATCGCTTATCAAAAGAGTTTACCGTGCAAAGACAGAAACGGCTCTCCACACGACGCCCAGACCTCAACAGGCTTCCGTAGAATAAAGGAAAGCAAATGTTCATCGATCATATTCAAGTCTTCGGGACCCACCAGCGTTAATTCAGTACGTTCCTTCATAGGCTGCAGATCTGTATATAATTATACATTTACAATTAACTATACGGAGCTCGCAGAAACCTAAAACGGGCTACAGCTTGGCGTTGTTACTTTGCTAGAATCCACGCTGTTACATTATATCCATCGTAACATTTTCACGCTGCATACTTTTAATGACTACGAACTTCTTGTACATTAACACGAATGACTAGGGCCAAATGTTTCCCAGCTGAAAAATAATATATTATATATAATAACGCAGCAGAGAAATCCAGTAAGGAACGATAGGAGGAGGTCACAACCTTCCTCGGCATCAATGCTTCTGATTTGTTCTTCGTTCTTCTGAAAGAACTCATTCACGGCCCACAATATTAGGTTCGACCACGTGAGAATCAGGGTGCCGTCTTCGGTGTAGAGTTTTGAAGCCGGTCGAGGCAGATCCAGCTCCTTTGTGCACATGGTCAGAAGCTGTACAAATAGATAGATAGATAGATTTATTATTCCGGTCCTTACATATTTATTATTATTTATTGTTTTATATGGCTTCTATAGAATTTAGAACTCTCGTACCTGGGGATATATCCATAGAGATCAATATAAAATGAGACAATGCACCAGGTTTAAAACTGAGAGACATGGCTGATTTGGATACCCAGCCTGGATCCTAATACGATTAAAATAATAAAATAAAAATTAAATGCCCTATTTGAACAGCTAGCATGATATGCCTAAAAACAGCAGGACAGGTAGCTTCCATTCCAGATTCACAGAAGAATGGCTACTGTCTTACCAGAGCCATAAAAGGTTTAATATATGATACCTTTTAGTGAAATGCAAAGCTAAACGACAAAATGTGAACTTTCAGGATCTCAAAATATATATTACGGGCTATATCTGAACAAAGGAAAGGTACTGGAACCTTTTGTGGTGCTTCATCTTCATCCATTCCATGAATAAGCTGGCAGACTAGGATGTATCACTCATTTTGAAGAGCTTTGTCTACTTTTGGAGCTTTCGGACACTTATAGGAATGTACAGAGTAATAGGAATCTATTGCCGTGTTGCTTTCTGTGCGGAGATGAGAGGCTTAGTGGGTTTTCTTTATTATCAAGGCTGTCTTCGCATGCAGGGTTTTTTTCCCGAATGAAGTCCCTTAACAGCTTGTGTCTAATCCGTACTCACCATTGGTAATGTCCCAGCGATTATCAACTTTCCGTTCTGGAATCCTGAGCCATTTTTATAAGCTTTAAACCTCAGAGCCCTCTGACTGCCGACCGCTGAAATCTCACGTGAGATCGTATGGGTAGCTCGCTCTGATGCCAAAGACGAGAGCCTCTCTTCAAAGCACCTCAGGGTATTTTGTGCTTCAGACGTCGACAGGTCGGTCTGGCAGGTACAGCAAAGGGTTAAGAAATGCAGAAAACAGCGAGAACTATTATTCATATTGAGGTGACAACTAAACTATTCTCCACCACAATCAGATATACAACAATAACAAAGAGCCTGTAAAACCTGTGCAAAAAGGTACAAGGTCCATAGACTGTAGTATGAAGGTGTCCATCATCACCTAAAAGGCAGTAAAATAACCGAAATTTCTACATTTATTGGCTTTTCTATATCATTTGTATGATTTGCTGTATCAGTATCAAGAATTCCCCTCTGCAATTCAGGGACAGTTGTTAAGGACGTAAAAGCAAAATGAATCTTCTGTTGCTTAATTATTATAACTCATGACTATTTGCTGATTTTGACAATGGGGACCTCTGCCTACATTGAAGTTTCCTTGGTGTACTGTCCACTACTACCTGTAAAACAAGGGCTACGCAATGACTGCTCGGCCTCCGTGAGTTGATGCTGATTTGGTTCACTCAAGTTTTCCCTACTGAATCTAAACAAACAGAAACCTATGGAAACGTAAAGGTGAAAAAGCTGCAGCGGTATAACACTCTCTTACATTTCTGACATGAAGACATTTAAAGGGACCCAGAGGACTTAGTTTTGAATCTTTGATTCCGGAAGCGCAGAAGAACATTGTATCAGCTGGGACCTTCTTCAGTTCTCTCTGTCCACCCATGGTCCTTGCACAGGGCAGACACACCATGATATTCTCATTACCATCGGGCGACATTAATGAATATCCCTGGAAAACAATAAAACCTTAATTCTTCCACAAAATACACAGTGGGCTCATCTAGACATCAAAATAAACGGAACTATGGTTCAATAAATAAAGCATATTTTAGATGGGCTGTGTTCCCTCTCCTCAAACATTACTAGTTATGGCTTCATTTTCATATTCTCCAATAAATAGTAAAATATTGGTAATAAAATAAAACTACTATCTTTCGACTGTGTATATTTTATTTTGCGTCTATATACTAAGCCTTATGTTTTAACATCCATTTCTGGCCACCAGGCAGCTCACCTTGCCCCATGAAAATGACTTCCCTAAAGGCATAACGCACAAATCTTACAAAATGACAGTATATTGACGATATCCCTGTTCAGCTAATTACTGGAGATATTTACAAAGAAATCCATTAATAACGGAACCGTTCTAGAATTCCTGAACAATAACTTACTGGTTGACTTAACTCTACGGCACCGGTTATGGTGAATGTACAAACGGAGGCTTGATTTGCAGCCGTGATCTCTTTGTCCAACTGGTCACTGAAAAAGGCACCCAGTACTTTCATACTGGGAACATAACACCATTTTTGATTGGCTGCTCCGTTGATGTACTCTTTGTATTTCTGTAATGAAAGGAAATATATATATATGTAATACTTAAATATGAAATCATACATGACATAAAAGGAGGCTTCAATTTAATTGAAATAATGGCCACTACTTACAGGAGGCAATAAGGCAGCAGGGTAAGTGTCCATTACTACCTCTTGTGTCCTCTACTCTTAGAAAAGGGCCTCTAATAATTAATTGAATGAGGCATTAGGGGAGAGTCATGCATTTAGTTTTACCAGATATAGATTGCAATGTTTTTACATCAAGGATCATGACAAAATGCACATTCTTTCAGTCTATCTTAACCAGCAATCTGTTAGATGTTCTCCAAAGCGGGAAAAGTAAACAGGATTAATGTGTATTGAGCAAGGGTGTCCAACCTGCGGCCCTCTGCCAGCCACTTAGCGTTATGGGAGATGTAGTCCTGCAGCAGCTGGAGGGCCGCAGGTTGGACACCCCTGGGATAGGGTGAACCTGATATCAGAGGACTGCCCAAGTCCAAGTATAGAAAGACTCATCTACATGTTACCGTGCATAGTGTAACCCTTTATTATACCATCATGTGCAGACAGGCAACGTTTAGACCCAAAGGGTCTTGGTCAAGCCTGGTACAGCTGAGTGAGTTGGTATGAGCTTGAGTCCAAGGTCTAGCTTGGCGTGTGCCTTCATAATGGGATCAGAGTCAGAACATCTGAAAATGATTCACCCCCTTAAATTGTTGGCATCGTTAAGTTATGTCCACCTAGGCATGTGCTCAGGATTGGTGAGAAGGGCCAGGGTTTGACTTGGCTCATTCTGTACAACGGCCAGCTCACCAACCTCTAGTATGTGTTCTAATATATATATATATGTGAAATTGTCAATTTAACGACCTGGAGTGCTGACCATCTTTTGAAAGTGTTTTGTATGGAAACTGCTGGTTACTAGCACCGGGCTTGGAATATTTGGAATGGAGTGCAATGGACTCTGTGAGTAAATATATATATATATATATATATATATATATATACCGAAACAGTATATTTAATTTAACATTAATGAACACTATACATTTAATTGCTCTCCATTCCCAGTCAAGTATTCTTTTCGGAAATCCATCCAGACCTTTTATCTCCCAAATTCTTGGTTTTGCAGTGGCTGGTTGTCCATTCTCTGCTATCATTTGATTTTATCTTTAAAAATTTGGCAAGCCTCTCAAACACTCTCTGCATTTATGTATTTTTTAAGGTATCAATCCACATCTAAACGTTATTTCCACTTAAAAACCAGGTTCTAGGGAAGGCAGAGTGTTTTGAAGCCATTGCAACAGTCATGAAAACCTCAGGGCACACATGTAGACTCACCTGCAGGATGGTCGAGCATCTTGGATACTTTGTGTCTGTTTGTTTTAGTCCTGGATACACCTTAGGCGTGGAAATGGCCAATACTAGATCTGGGTTACTTTCTAAATGAAATGTCCTGGCCGAAGAAATATAAAGCATTATTTCATTTATCAGAGCCCATCAATGCATTTTCTATGCATAAGAACACACACGCACTTCTGGTTTACAACATTAACTTCAATGTACATGTAGGAGCCCGTATTACCATAAAACCATGTATTTTATTCCATGCAAGACCAGTCCGGGGAACAGATTTATACAAATCCAAAGAAAGAAAGAGACAGTTATCAACTTCATCTCAATAAAAGTTTATTCCACGTGCGGCCAACGAATACAGAGCCAGTAAAGGGCCAAAATTTATGGTATGTAGTGGCATGCTGCTAGTGAAATAAAACTTTATGGAGCTGGTCCAGAATTGCTGCAGTCTATTTATTTGTTTGGGTTTGATTTATAGGAGGGATTGAGCTTCCTTCTTGGTAATCGCCCTTTTGACATCAGCAGGTTGGGAAGCAGTAGGAAGGTTAAAGATGGATCCTATAGAAGTTCAAGAGGGTAACCTATAGGATTTGGGAAAAGTGCAGCTGCACACGAACCTAAGCATGTATCTCCATGTCTTTACCTGTTATCTTCAACGTATTTCCACTGCTGATTGATATCATCAGGCCTCCGATCCACCAAGATCACCTCGACTCCTGCGTGGACTTCTTCGCCACTCACTCCTAGGGCGAGTCCTGGGGCTGCCGAGCAAATAATCTGCCCATCTACGAACTCAAACTGCTGCCGGTGGCTGGCGTGTAATTTAGTTACTTTCCGCTTGTATCTGGAGATAAATTAAATGAAACTCTTTATAAACAAAGTGCTATTTGTTGGTAACATGGTTTGTATTATTGCAATTACACGTGCTTACAAGCTACTGCAAGATTCCATCATGTAACTATATTATACAGTTATTCTATGTTTGCTTTTATCTTTATATCTAGGAGTTATGCACATGGCATTCATGTTACCTTCTCTACCATTTACATATTTCTACTATACACTCAGGGGACATTATTTATGTTGTAAACATGGAGGACTTTGTGAAATGATCTTTGGACTCCAAAATATATATCGTCCCCATTTTACTAAACACAGTTTCTGTCCAGAAAAAAAAACCCTACTGATGTTTCCCTCTCCCTTATTCTTGAGCCTTTGACTTCTTTTTCTCCATCATAGACGCTTGTGGTTTTGCACACAACTTTCCGCCCAAGTTCTTCCTCAAGCAGTACCTGGAAAAACTTTTCTTACTTGTATTTTTCCAGGTGTACAAGCACTATGCTCCTTTTAACCCTGCCAAAGGTGCGTGAACGTGTTGGTATTTTGTTTAATTTAGTTGGTATTTTGTTTAATTTGTTTTCCTTTAGGAGTCGCAACTTCTAGCCGTTAAAATAAGCAGGTCTTCAAAAGGACTTCCAATGAGAAATGCCTAAAGCAGAAATTGGTCTGTAAGTATGGTTCCCTATGCGTGTTCCTATAGCCTGTGGCCGTTGTAGCATGTGCTTAAGCTTATATTTTGACCTAAATATATTCAACCACAGCAAATTCTGGCGTCTGCCATGTACAGTGCGGACATATCATGAAGAAATATCTTCAGCTTAGTAGTGAAGTCTGCAGTTTCTACCATCAGGGGCCCAGGAGATACACCTGCGATAGTTGGCTGATAAAAGTTAATGGGGTGATCCGAACTGAATAACAGTGATCCGTACTGACCCACAATTGTCCTGTTGATGGCTTTTCACAAGGTCATCTTCTGGCATAATGTTGTTATCCTCATCATAATGTGCTGGTGTTTCTTCCCAGGGATATTTGGCGCCTGTGAACAAAGCATCCAATCTTCTATGTGTCCGGGTGTGGGAATCTCTGCAGAGAAAGACCATCTAATAAGTATGATGCCCGCCATAAATATTTGAATCAGAATATTGTATCCCTCTGTTGAGCTAATGTGTTAACCCCTTCATGACAAAGCCTGTACGGTGCGGGCTCACAATGTATTGTCCTTAATGGGTTTAAGGACAACCCATTGTCCTTAAGGGGTTAATGATAATCTATTTTTAATTCTTATTATCGTAAGGGGTAAATAGGTAGCTGGTCCTGCAAGGTTAGGGGCACGCTTGAGCCACTGAGCAGCAGAAGCCCTAGTTGCCGACCATGATGATGTATAGAACCAAAGAACAACCAAACTATAGCTATATTTAATGGTCACATTTTGTGGCTACCTACAGAATGTCATCTGTGTCATTTTGTTGTACACTTTCTTCTGTTTGTGCGACCTTGCCCTCATCAATCGCTGATGCAGCATCATCTTCGTTGGCTACCGACACATTGTGATTTACAGTCAGTTTTGCCCCTGCAACAATTTCTCCACAAACCTCTAGAACAAGATCTGGAAAGGTACAGATAAGTGTTACCAACATTTACCGTAAGTAAATTCAGCAAAGGAATTTTGGGAAGGGGACATAATAGATGATCCTTGCAGGTCCTGTCCAGAAGTCTTCTGACAAACTGTCTAACCGACATGTATTAGGGATACAAAGTCTATCCAACAAAGCCCTATACAAAAAACTGATAGTATTTTAACACCCATCTCAGCCTAAAATCCTGCAAAATTACCATTTACAAGATGTACAATAACGCCCATACACTTACATACATTTACGACCAAGCAGCGTAATCTGGCCATACGGCCTATATACAGGGCAGTAAGGGGTGATAATAATGATTTCCATTTCTGGGTCTAAAACCATTCCCGACGCCAAAAATGTTGCCTTCTACAAGCAACACAGACAAGGAGCAACCATGGAAACAATCTAACGATTTACAAACAGAAAAGAATACTTTGACATTGTTGCAATAAGTTACTTTAAATTGACTTTAAATAAAAAAATAAAAGTACTTACTGTCTGGGCTTTGGAGGGAACAGTAATGCCGAATTAGAGATACATCTGATCCGAGGTTATTAAGCAGAAGCTGTTTTTTGCGCTCGGCCGCAGACAGCTTCGGATCAATCCAGTGATCTCCGCATGAAACATATACCTGCAATAAATCTCACATATCAATGTTCTTTAAAAAAAAAAAGATCTGAAGAATTGGATTCACGGTGTGATAAATTATGAACAAAACAAACCCAAGTACTATGTGAACATCTCTCTGGATGAGTTTAGGATTAGCACTGACACTCCGGGGGAACAAACCCATGAGTGGAACGGATTTTATTACTGCAATAAAAACGCACCTTTTGTACTTGGATGGTTATGCCGTTCGGATGAACACGCCGATAGTACCACCTCCTGCAGAAAAGTCTGCCCCATTATGTTGCTTATACTGAAGTGTAACTAACTTCTTTATGTAACGGAGGCAGAAAATCCTTTAAACCAGCAAGTGGACACTGATCTGGTGTCAAGACGCGGAAAAGCTTGAAAAAAAAATGAAACCCCTCTTCTACTTTATCCTTACCAGCTGATCTCTTTCAACGTCTCTCAAATGAAAAATCTCATCCCCGTTTTGATGAAATAGTCTGCGGGCTGCAGAAGGTAGATCCATCATCATTGTGCACCTGTAGTTAAAAGCAGAATATTGCCAGCAATGAATGAATGAAGGGGTAACGGACAACATGGGGTTAAAGTTTACGTATTTGCGCAGTTGGATGGTGATTGCAAAACATATGTGTTGTTACAATCAAACTGAGAGAATAAACTGTTTCAACGTTGTGATTAGTATGTAGGTAGGTAGATCTTTGCCTTCTTAAACTGGTTTTAATATAATATACAGGGTGTTACTGAAATGGGGTCAGACCTTTTTTGAATTACCAGTATGCCATTTTTTCTGCATAGGCAAAAATCTTATTATTTTTCTGAAGAAAGCCTGCAAGAATGTATTTTTGTACAAAATTCCAAAGGAGAATTAACTTGGAGTGTCTTAATATTTGAAAATCTGGCGATAGTTTAGTGTATGACCAGCATACCTGGGAACTCTCCGGGTTTGACTTGGAGTCTCCAGATCTGGGGAGGGGAGCGTTGTTTGGCCTCAATCACTCCCTACATACTTCCACCCCCCCCAGTAAAGGCTGTCTGCGCTAAAAGTGCCCCCACATAAGTTAGTCCCACCCCTTAATGAAACCCCTCCCCAGAAGAGTGAACCTGTCCTGGGACGATCCTAGGAATGATGATCAGTCGCTCTGTCTATTGGCGCAAAATGCTGTTTCATCGAAAGAAGTAGGTATGGCATGTCAATATTGTTCTTAATCGGGCCAAACATTCGTCCTTCCTCCTAAATAACGTAAACATTTACCTTTCTAAGAATTGTTGAAATTCTATCTTTTCTACTTTTATAGAATGATCTTCTTCAGAGCTGACTTTCTTCTCATTTTGCTTCATTTGTTTCTTGCTAGACGAAGGCGCACCACTTGAAGACAGGAGAAAACAGACCCGGTAATAATAAGACACATAAGCATTTTAACTTTTAGTTTCAAGCTTTGCTTTGCTTTTTTAATTACTTGTTAGTCTAAGTTTTCTTTGTTAGGTTTTTTTTTTTTTAATTTATAGCATTCACACTCATGATTTTGCTTACAGCATTCATACTCGTTCGCTTTTGCTCAACAATTTGGACTTAAAGGAAAGAGAATTTACAATAATCATAGACAGTTTCAATATTTCCTGCCCACATAAGTCATGTAGTATTTAAAACTAGACTTGTGCATTCGGATCTCCTAAAATGAGGAGGGACTCCAGATGAAACACAAAATGAAGCAAAGAGCACCA
The DNA here is from genome assembly GCA_009364415.1 of Spea multiplicata. Lineage (NCBI taxonomy): Eukaryota > Metazoa > Chordata > Amphibia > Anura > Pelobatidae > Spea > Spea multiplicata. The sequence continues at coordinate 99,779 of VKOC01001162.1, read as the reverse complement.
GAATTTCATTTGAATGCGATTGGCTCTTTCACTCATGCTCTCTTACACTCTCATTCATGTTCTCTCACAATCTCATTCACTCTCTCTCAAGCTCTCCCTGAATGTCCCTGAACGGGGAGAGTGCGTGCCCACGTTGAAGTTCACCGGGAGGCCAGAATATTGAAGGTAGATTTGCTGAGCAGCATTACTGTGCTTATCCTTGTCTGACAATCTATTTGCATTATTCTGGCCTCTCTGTCTATCTAAAACTATCTTTCCCGTATGATAGTGGAGACATTCATAGGATGATGGTTAACATATCCAGCCATACGCTCTATTTCGGCTCTGTCTTCATCGGTCCATCTCATCCATGAATCTATGTGTGGTATGATGTCCACGGCCAAGGTCATGGAGAAGGGGGATTAAGGTCCTTCATCCCATTTTGATTAAGCTCTCTGATGGCTATTTGGGGGGCTTATGTAATAAATTATGTAAACCTTTGAGGGTATCTCACTGGTGTAAAAATACTCAATCTGTTACACTAACTTACGTTTTTTTGAGCATGCTTGAAATGTTTGGTCCCACAATGGTACATGCTCTGTCCTTGTCCCAATCTCCACTTTTTAACACCTTCAGTTTCACAGGAACATATGAGTCTGTAGGATTCCCGGATGGTTTCTCCAGTGGAGGACTATTTGGAATCAGTGAACCTTGAATGGGCCAGTCAAAGTTCTTCAAACAGCAAAAAGAAAACAAAATGGAATGTGCCAATTTGACCTTTATTATCTGAAGTCAACAAATACTAACTGAGATATTAAGAAAAACGGTGCAAAGATGGCAAGCTAAGACATTGGTTATTATAAGAAGCTTCAATTGCAAGGTTGTGAAAAAGAGGTTTGACCAACAGATTTGTGTCTCAGACCAACTATGAGTCCAAAAAATGTCTCAACATCACTTTCCAAAGACCACCTGGATCGAAAGTTATCGTCCTACCACACAAAGACAGGGTCATAGTGTTACACTGATAATTTGTTATAGGAATATAGATGGCTTTGTGTCTACACATTAACATAACATTGGACTTTTACCCCTTATAACAGGCACTAAAGCTGTGTCCCTAAAGCTGTTTTTAAACATAATCCGGGCATTAGATGAGCTGGGCTTTAATAACACCTGGGGAATACCAGGTCACTGATAAAAGAACATTTTATCTCAACCACTAAAACCACCCATAAAACATATAATTTCTTGAGGTCACAGATATTCATTATAAATGTGTTGCAGATGCTATTTCAGTTGAACCACTTGCAGTGACCCATGCCTGGCTGGGTGGTAGAGTATATGTAACAATAATATGTAACAATGTCTCAGTACCTCATTGACTTCTCCATTTGGCAGAACTGGCCACATATAGGTGAGTTTGTTCCAAAGAGGATTGTCCACTTCTGACTTTTTCCACTGTCTGGGTTTAGAAGTCCCCTCGTGTTTTATAGCCCACCTAAACAAAGTGGGAAAAAAAGAGTCTGTAAAGTCAATCCAACTATCTCTTAAAAGAAGGTTCTGCAATAATGTGAGACGCAGAAATGTGTTTCTTTAACCTTGGTGCAGGATTATCATAGCGCCTGTTTGTCTGGAGCCTTAGAAAAATGTTATAGGATGCTCTATATACAGTCTCTCCTCTCTTACCTATATTCATGGAAACATAGTAACCCTCATTAATGGTCAACGATTTGAATCTGAAGAGTCATCCGAGGCTACCAGATCTCAAACCAGAGACGATAACAGAACATGTTTTGATGACCTGCTGCCCTGTACGATGCATATGTTATAAGACAGCCTATCACCCTAGAAGTCTCGATATGTTGTGGTATAAATGGCATTGCTGTAGAAGTATTATTTTATTTGCCCGGCTTGGTGCAAGTCAGTATCTAATATTCTAGGATAGGCTTAGCCAATGATATATAACTCGAGATGTTTATTCTCATCAAATACCACTAGATGGAGACAACAATTCACACAACAGCCGGAATTCATCAATTTAATATATTTTTCCTTACAATTCTCTTCTAATCCATCAAACATCTGTAAGAAGATTGCTGGCATATTGTATTTCCCTTTTGATTTAATAGTAAACATATAACCCCCCCCAATATAATCTCCCTAAAGTCCACTAAAGCAGTAGAATATATAGAAATATAACATCAAAGTGCAGCGTCTGTATAGAATTGGTTCTTTTCCATAAACATTCGCTTTGGCAAAGAATCAGAAGAGGCTACAATGCTTATTATTATTATTATTATTATTATTATTATTATCCTTAATGGCTTTAAAATTACATGCACATACAGTACAAAAATCCCTCCCCTGTTCCATGCGTTGTTTAATATCAAGGTTTAACTCTCTTTCTCCCATAACTACTAACATTGTGTGATACCAAATACCCACAACTGCAAATTAGCTTTCACCAAGAACCCACAATCACAACTGCAAACAGCATCAACAGGGGCACACGCAGCATAGACTACATAAAACACATACAAAGAGACACAAGACTTACTCAACCAAGAACAGACAGCGTATTAGTGGGGGCACCCCAGCTCGGGAGGGTCTCAGATGTTCTAATAATATGTTTACATGCAGTCACGTGTTATATGGAGGATGTTTTTTGTTACATCATATATAAATATGTGTTTATTATAAGTGTCTTTAGCTACGTAATGTTCACCTAAGAACAGCCAACTATCTAGCCGTATGGTCACCTGATATAGATTGCAAGAACCAACATTTCCATACTAATTCACCCAAATCATATGGGGAAATGCCAGAGCTTCTTAATATCAAATGATTCTTGTGTAAGACTTTCAGGACCCCGAGGAGGTCCAAGCAAGGCTTAACACGATAGTAACACGCGGGTCAAGAGGGATTTCCCGAAGACCCTCACGGAACCGGCTCGAGACCCTCGTGTTGTTGTTTTAGTATTAAACTACTCATAGTAATGAATTTACAGACTTCATAGAAACTGTGACCGTTAGGAAAAGTCCTCATTTTTGGAGGAACTGCCTCGTACTACGTAGACTCTGTTATATATTTGTTTTCATTCACATTCACATTTCTGAATCTGAGCGACCTGGACTTTATCTACCACCAAAGCCGAATTTTCTGTGCGTCGATGTCTCCAGATGTCTTTTTTTTTTAATGCAACGCGTACGATCGAAGAGCCAAATTCTACGTATCTAATTGTTTTTTTCTTGTATAACAAACCGTATTAATCAAAATGAAAGGCCCTCGACAGTGATTTTTTTTGACGTCGCGCGTGATGTGAGAAGAGACCAGGGGAGGCCTGAAGACTACAATTAATTTGACTATTGTTTTTCTTCTTCCTCCAGGAAACAGATTTGCTCAGCATGATGAACGTGGTTTTTATTTTGAATTTTCCATCCCGCCGTATATTTATTTCTAACAGTAGATAATTCTTTGGGGTCGACAATTTCAGGAAAACGGCTCTGTTTGGAGCTAATCTCACCGGGTAATGGAGGTAAAAAAAAAATAAAATAAAAGCGTCCGCAGCGCTAGAAAGGTTAACGGCTATAAGGCCTTCCCCCCTCAGTTAACTCATTTCCAAGGTTTAAAACCCCTTTCACGTTAATTGCAGCCCTTAAACTCCTGAAAGGGATCTAATGACGTGTACCGTTCCGCTGCCTTTTTTTTTTGTTTGATTCCAAATAAATTGGGCGACTTTTCTGGTGAATCACTAAAACAATTATCAATTTGGAATAGAAGGGAGGGGGGAAAAAAGGGGTAATTAATATGTATTTTATTCAGATTAGATCATATACTTGTGCCCACAGATATTCTTCAGCTGCTATGCATTTATTTTTCTTGCCCCCCCCACCCTTGCCCCCCCTTGCCCCCCCTCCCTACCCTCCCTTGCCCCCCCCTCCCCCCTCCCTTGCCCCCCCACTCCACGTGATGCGCCGCCCCATCAATGCTGACATTTAAATGAGTGAGTATTCGGCATCACTGTGATCATTTGTACAGCTTCCAGGGTGGCACCATACTGAGATGATTGCTTCTGGGAGCCATCCGTGGCTTTTCGAAACACAGGGGGAAAAAGCCAGGCAAAATTTTATCAATTTACATTTTTTTCCGTGATTAATTTTTATGCAAATAAGGGCCCGACAGTGCTCCCATCTCACCTGAATCATTCGGATCATCAAAGACAAATTGAGCATCACTTATTTAAAAAATAGGCTTTGAAAGACTCTACAGCTGTGTTGGAAAAATGCTAAGAGCGGGGCGTGAACTTTCCTAATGTAACAGGAATAGATAAGAAATGCCCATTTTGTTGCATTTAGTCTACAAATGACACAAACATGAAGCGTATCAATCCAGCGAAAGCCATTATTGATTTTTTTTTTCTCCTTTTATCATAAAGCAGATTAATTGTTCTCATTAGGGTCTTAGTAACGGTAAAGAAGATGTGGAGATTTATTGATATTCCAAAGAAAAAAAAAAGGCTTCATTATTTTTTGGTCCACTCCTTTAAAAGGGGTCATCATTAAAAAACGAATTGTTTCTAGAATAAATATTGAGCCCTGGGACTATCGATATGATAGAACGGTAGATGCTGCCGTCTTTTGTGATCTATTCATTAAACTCCTTTATGTGACAGTTTTCGATTTACACGACAGAAACGGTAATAGTTCTTGGCGCGGGCTGTAAGTGTTTCAAACATGAACGAGTCGGACAGGGAACAATTTCTAGCCGAGAACTGGACTTTTTTTAAATCTCCTGCAACGTTATCGTTTTGTATGCATTTCTAAGACGTGTGTGCATGTGCTTCTCGTTGAAACTAATATAAACCTTCTCTAGACTACTATGAATCAATAGGAGCTGAGCGATGGAGGTCCATGGTTGACTTTAAGAGCCCTAAGCCCTTCACTTCTAAAATAATTCTGAGACTCCCCCGGAGGTCGAAACCGAGGTGAAGGTGGGTTTACGTGGCAGGTTCTTCATCGCTCTGGCAGTACTAAGGTTAAGAAGACCCCAAACGCTACCCCCGTACAAAGCTTTAGCTCCTCAGTGCGCACGAGGCTGTAGCTAATTACGTGAAGAGACAGAGCCTGGTTGCCCCCGAGCCTCTCTCTCCACCGCCGAGTGAGTCTGCGCTTTAGTCAACGGGCAGGTAGCGAGGGGAACTCAAATGTTTTTTGACAAGGCAGCAGGCCCCATCACCTAAGGTTAGAAAACAGACAAGCCGCGCGGCGTTCCAAAGTAAAGACAGGGAAATCTCAAGCATATTGTATCTGACAGAAATCATATCACAGCGGCACGTTGGGACGCGGCCTGCGTGAACGAAACTACATAGATTATGTTTCCTATCGCCCCCTTTAAAGATTAAAGTCCTCCTTTCCAAGGTACATTAGAGGTGACAGTTTGATACTCGACGGTCGGCACGTTCTGCAAGCTTCCCTTTAGAGAAATCACAAAAGGAAGTCCCGCGGGGCGAAAAAAGATAAATCATAATATTTTGACATTAACCCATTAGGTACCAGAGGGGTTAAACTATGAGTTTCAGCTGTCATTCACCGTATAGTAGAGCGCAATTGCGCGTTTAAGAAAATAACGCCCTGTTTCTCATTTTAGGTGAGCCCTGTTTCTCGTTTTAGGACAAAAAAAAAGCCTCGAAACCGGCCAGTGCCTTTTTTCTTGTATCTCGTGTGCGTACAAACCTAACAAATTTGACAATGATTTTGGAAAATAATGATTTTATAATTATTACAACCAGCGGAGTAAGGAGCAGCCCGCTTATGTTTATAATGTTGTTTTGAAAGCAATGCATACGTAGGTAACATAAAGGCTTTTGTCAAGTATTACGGCTATTAAAAAATATCGGGACGTGGTTTTTTTAAAGGAACGGTGAATTTACGGCATGCCTCATTGTTCCTCGATTCCAAACCTAATACTATATTCGCGGCTTGTGAATATTGAAACAATGCACATGGCTGTATCAGGCCTGCCATTTTCACAGCTATGCACGCATAGTAAAATAGAACCATTTATAATCAATCCTCACTTTGCATCGCGCTTTTCATTATCGCCTGCTCAGTGGTATTACAGACGTCAAGCAAGTGTAACTATTTCCAGAATAATGTATTTTGCCACAACCCTGCATGACTGAGTCTTAATGCTGATTAAATAAAAACCATCATTTTCTTAAACTCCTTTACAAACCTGGTATGGGTCTCCCCCGATGCCTTTTGTGATAAAACAGGATAAATTAACAGGAGCCATATTTGTGAATAGAAATATTAAAAATTTAACCTGTTGCGGAAGGGTGAATGTTTCTACCGGATCCAGTCTAAGGATATTATCAAGCTCTCGGGAGATTTTATTGGCGTGTTTTGTTGGTAATTTGTAAATATCATTATAGCAAACTACTGTATAAAGCTAAAAAACAAATACAAAGTGATACGTAAAAAAGAAAACAAAAACACACATATATAAATATATGTATACATATATATGAGCAACTATGACAAAACAGCAAAACCATGGAAGTTATCCTCTTAATAGACGTTTATTCTCTTGGTAGAACATTACTGATGCCACAAAGCCACCCAGCGTTAGAGGACGGTGGCTGTGGATATACAGCAGACAATCTCCAGGATTGTGAGTAGGGATTACAGGTCTTGGTTCCATAACCAGTCCAACTGGTGGCAATTGGTGGCATCAACTTGAGTCTGGACAACATGTAGAAAGTGAATTGAAATGAGGCTGCAATTTTTGGCTTTGGCAGCCTTAGCAAACAAACTCAAACAAATTATAGGGATCCCTTATCAACCCTATGGCAAAGCATTAGGTGCTCCCCTTTGTTCCCCTACAGGATGTAGGTGGTTATAATACTGAGTGGGACCACCTGCTCCTCCATTCTTCCAGAATGTGGTGGGGGGGTTATATATTTAAACCAGAAAAGCCATGGCCAGTACCCCCCACTTTTCCCCAAAGACCAGGGTATACAGTTCCCAACCCTATTATCCCAGAACACCATCAATGATAAATGAAGAGGCTGGGTGTCCATTCAACTTACTGCTATACCTCCAGAAATAAATACAATGTATCACCCAATCCCACCTCCAGTCCCCTGATCTGTAGAAATAAAATGGCCCATCACCTGTATGTGCGTTGCCCAATAGTCAGGTCCATATGTCTACATTTTAAGCTTTAAATGATTATGGTGGTACCCAATGAACACAATGTGGCGGGGGGAATTCAAAATGGAAGACAATGTCAAATCTAAATCCAAAATGACACCAAATACCCCCCCTATCATGTTCATGTTTTCTCCGTATCTTTATATAATTCCCCTCTGTATATTACAAAGGCAAACACCATAAATTTCTAATGTTTTAAAATGTGCTATCGCTAGACGATAAAAAAGGTAAAGAGGTGGGGTATTTTGGAATTCTAGCGTGGCGTACATTCCGACCGCACAAGTCACACACCCAAAAGGCCAGCCGTGCATATCAAAGCTATTAAAGCAGATATAACATACAGCACATAATAAACAAAGCATGTGCCTAGGTGGCATAATTATTCATAATTATACTGTCAGAACACATTAATACACAGCCTTATTTGATGGGCGCACCCAGTACAACATGTATGTAACTGATTAACACTTTGGTATGCATTCAGTTTGCTTAATTACGGGTTAGATCCTAAATGTGCTCACTTCGTAAGAAAACGAATCACGTTATCTGACTATTGCTATTCCAGCTTCACGGTACTAGGGCAGGTTGGTATATTTAATGACCGATATCACCAAACGTTTGATGCGACGGCCTCAACTGGCAAAAGGTCTTCTTGGTAACCGTCGACAGAAAGAGCGACGGGCTAACAGGAGTAGGTCAAGTGTCTCTTGACCCCGCGTTTAAAATAAGCTAAGCGAGAAGGCAATGATCTGAATATGCGTACATGAATCCACCGTACACGCTCGCACACACTCCCTCCATCCTAAAGGAATCCGCAGGTACCGTCATTTATCGAAGGGGACAAACCCGCAGAAACCTCATTCAGTTACATGATGCTACCGTGTGTGTCTTTAAATTAATGTTGCTTTGGACACGTCACGAAGCATGACAGTACATTCAATATTTGCATGCGTCTTCCCACAACCCACCACCAAGAAATTTCACTTGTGTTGGCATCAAAAACTCTTTTTGCAGATGGCACAGAACAGCTTAACAATGATTCGTTTGGAGCTAATTTGAGATCTCGCTAAATCCCGCTGTGTGGAAAATTGGTGTCAGACTGTAAAATGGCACGGTTTGTTAAAAAGCATTTCCATTTTTTTAATTTCAGGCCCCTAAAATTCACCTGCATGCAAATGATTCAGAACGGCAACTTTTTACTATAAATCTGACATCGATGTTGCGGAAGTCGGTTAATGAGGTTGTGTACCTGCGGCCGATCTCAAAACACAATGTTAAAATCCTACTTTTTTTTTAAAGTTTGCTTTTGTTTTTCTTATTAGCGTTCTAAATGCAGCATAAAAAGGGCGATAAATAGAATGAAGATGGGGAATCGGCCAATATCAAAATTCACTAAAAGCCAGTAAGTTACTTTGAGCTGAGGCTTCGTCTGGTACCAAATGGTCTAGCCCCAAACCAACCTAAGGCTCTATGATGGGATACAGATAAAAGTATTAAATTAGTTTTTAGTATAACTATAGCCGTTTATCAACTTATTACAAAGTAAGCTTGTGTTTTTTAATCAGCAAAATTATTTTGCCGATATTCATTTTGAAAGTAAGGAAAGTAAAGGACTATTCAACTTCAAGGAAGAATCTTCTGATTAATTTCCCATCCTTACAAAGGCTGCCTGAAGCAATCGACGACAATCAGCAACTTAACAATAGGTGAGAGATAACGGCTGTGGAATAATCATCCAGATATACATATATTGTGTATTTAACTAAAAAATGTGTGGCAGCTTCTGGGCAAATCGGCAAACAGCACAGAGTTCACCATAGAGTAGATAAGAATGACAATTTTACAGAGTAGCAGTTTTTGGGGGGGCTCAATAAGTAGCCTTCAGCTCTAGCGAGAAACAAACAATAATTATTAGGCGGAAGTACACATATTTGAAATTTTAAATGAATTACATTTTCAGGGGGCTGGAAACTGTTCTAACAATGTAGAAGTTTATCATAAAGTCCAAAACGGGATCCTGCCCGTTGGGTACTGATCCATATTGTAAGCTTACGAGCCGGGCTCGGTTTACCTAATCTCTCGGTTTGTCTTGGTCTGCCAATTCTAGTTTTGTCAGACCCTTTGAATGTTTGCACTGTAAGAAGCGCTGCGTAAATTGTTGTCGCTATATAAATAAAAGACAATAATAATAGTAATAATAATAATAATAAGGCATGGTCATGTATTTGAGGAATAGTATATGTATTAATAAAATATGATAAATATATTGGATATGGTGGTGTTTTGTTACATGTTGGAATAAATGTTGTCCTTGCGGCAGCAGGGTTTTCCCAGCGTGATAGTACGTTCCCTTAATGAAATCCAAATGACCTTTGACAACATATTTGTAGAACTGAGTCAATGAGTCAATGGACCATTATCCCAACTAAATGATGTGAATTATTTTGCTTTTACTCCATGTCACCTTAAAAACACTTTGGTTTTCAATTTGCTTACAAATTACCCAATTCTTTTTTTTCTATCCTAATTTTTGTATTTGGAAAGCTAATAATTCCTCCGACGGGGGTATTTCCTCGAAACAAAGGCGGCAGAGGAACGGGTTTGATATTCTCGGCTAAAAGTCGCGTTTGGAGACATTTCTGTGAACGAGATGTGCATCTTCACATAAGTAACTCTCCAGTTCTTCAATTGCTTTTGCTGCCAGATTCGACGTGCTCGCCTTTCGAGGGACTTCTTGTGGCTATTTACATTTTCACTCAGTGAAAATCAATTACCTTTCTACAATGAGCCTCATTTGCTACCTCCGAGTATAATAGAGACACCATTAGGATGATGACATTACCCCAAAAAAAGAGAGCGCACACAGTTGGTGGAAATAAATTAAGGACCCCTTTCACATATGCATTAGAAATACGGCGGTGATTGAAATATGCATAAAATCCTCGATCTATTAACGTTATTAGACCGGTGGGGATGATTCCGAAGCAGAAAGGGGAGTTGGCGCTAGATGACGATCTACTACTTTGACAAAATTATGTATTTCCATGTTTTTTTTTCTCTGTGCCATTGATGCAATAAGCAGAGGCCCCCAGCTGAGCTGCATTTGGAAATGCCAGTGAGCATGGTCTATGTGCTTCACTTGGCATTTCCGAGGCAAGCCACTTTCCCGAATAGAGTGCATGTGTGCCGAGCGGCCCACCCTTTATTCATCACCCTGACCTCCGCTGTCCTGCGGATGTATGCCTGGGCGAACACCCCGCTCGAGTGGAAAACAGTAGCGCTAGATCAATTCAGAGGGTTTAGGGACATTTAACTTCTATCGAGCACACATCTTACTGATATTTTGCGTATACCTTATCATCAAACATTGCTAGCGCTGGTTGGGCAAATAACCCTCTTCCGCACTTATCCAAACTTCATAGATGATCCCCTAAGCGCCCTACTCATTAACGAACTTCAGAGCTTACCGTTCGGCGGCATTTTCCCCTTAAACAGCGTTTAGCGAACGCATCGAGGCAAAGCATTAATGGTCGGCCGGTGGTTAGAAGAGGAGTGCTGGCTAAAAATATTAATATTTAAGGTATCGCTAAATAAGTAGGCATTTAAACGCAGATCATATCATTATTTTGCCTAATTTTTGCATAATTATGGCAGGGATCTAGACAAACTGGCAAGTGGTAAAATGTTTTTATCCCCTAAAAATTGATATATATTGTAGGATTTGTCCAGATCCACGTAGGATTCATTTTAAGAAGAGACGTGGATGTAGAAAAACGATGTAAATTGTTATATCAGGGGTCTCTTCTCAGGGGTCTCTTCTTCGGATAAAATGGCAGCCTAAGGAATGGGAAGTCTTATCTATACACGATATGAATAGAAGGAGACAGTGGTTCAGGGGATTAACATAAAGTAATAATTATTAGCAAGTGCGGACCCATAAAACAGACGGCGACATGGGATTAGTGGATAAATTCAAACAGATTAAGGGTGTGAATGTGTCAAAAATGATAATCTTGGTTTAATCCACCTCTCCCGGAGTTGAAAATGTTGATATATTTTAATTCAATTAAATTCAATTCAATTCAATTCGGTTTTCCGCTCAAGTGTGTTAATGAAGTTGCCTTTAACGTTATAAACATAGAATTTCAAAGCAGATTAGTCCCATTATTCCTTGTGTAAAAACTCAAAGCGTAATCAGTCCTCGGTCTTGATTCTCGAGCCATATGGCTATCCCGTGCATGGTTAAATTCCCTGCACTGTATCAGCCTCTACTGCCTCTGCTGGGAGGCTGTTCCATTTATCTACCACGCTCTCAGCGGAATAACAACTAAATAAATACACCGAGGTGTCCGAGTGCTGAGAAATGTAAAAGCAAAGATGACTGCATATTTCTGAGACGTTTATAACATATTATATGGCTAATTGCAATATACCGTCCCAAATCATTTGAATAATGTAAATGTATGTTGCAAAAAAATAAAATTACAAATATAATTGTCCCGATTTGCATTTTTTTTTGCATTGTGTATTTATTTTGTTCCCGGGTGATTTCAGACGAATCTTGTGTCTCGGTGTTAAGCTGTATCTGCATAATAATTTCACAGAAAACGGCTTGTTTGTGAAGCAGAAATAAATTCCTCCGGAGCTTAATACGGCAAGTAATTTGTATAACAAAAGGCAAATAGATATTATGTGCATCATTAACCATTTCTACAACCGTAGGAAATATATGACGCCTAATTACATATCTCACTCATCTAGAGTAACTAACACGGTTTCCAAGCCTGTTCTAGATGAACGGAACGGAATCTTTAATACACCACTCCGCAAATGTATGGTGCTTAGGCACCCTCTGGGGTTTTGTTTCCATACGGGCCAAAGACATACTTCCTATCAGTACTACCTGGTCCCCCGTACAGCTTTTACGTCATGAAACAGATCTCGGTAAGAATATTACCCGGCTCCCAGAGCTGCTATATTCGAAAATATTGTGCTGTTTTCATTTTTGAAACAGTTCTGGTTTTTGGATTATATGATGTCTTCAAGCGGCTGCATATTAGCCGTTTGTCTTCTAGTTATGTTATATTATTTAACAGACAAACACTCTGACTAATTATCACACTGCCTGTGGGAAACAACAGAATGGCTCAGTGTTAATCACCCAGGCTGTCTCTGACTAATGAAAGTCTATGGAGGAGTGGACTTCATTAGCATTGCCATAAAGCATCAGCTCAGTGTGGTGTTTGAACAGGGAAACAGAATATCACATGACTGACAAAACTCTGAGCCTTACAAACAGCCACACAGCTTTCACTCTTACTGACAGTATATGACTGCAAAGGGACCATCTTACTGGCTGACCGTGTCACATGACAGGAAGCTCCCCCTGCTCATCGCCATACCTCGGAACTTTCTAAGTGAGCTGACCCTGAGACTCTTTAAATAGTAACCCTTTAATAGCCCACAGTTAAGTGACTCACCAAATGTGTTAACCAAATGGCTCCAACACCTCATGGAAACCTTGACTTATTATTATTTAAAGATTCACTTAATGGAGTCATCTGTATTCAAGCAGGGATATCAACTACAACACACTGGTAGCAAAAGCACCAATTGAGAGTTTTATATATGATTATAGCAGCGTGAGATTGGGGAAAAGAACTCTGAGACTCGAGGTCAAACCGTGAGACTTCTCGGGTATGCTGATCACCCTCCAGAAATCCAGTAGAGACCTCATGGAACAAATGGGTTCCCATCCGGGGACTGGTGTGCCGTGCCGGTAAATATTCAGGACTATGAGCAACCATCAATATGCAATGTCTGTACACCATATAATCCTGCCGCTATATCTAATAACTCCTTTTTGGAATTGTTTTCTGAAATTTGCCTGCTATGGGGCAGTTGTGGTCCTTTGAACAGTTCTCGTCTATCCTGCAGAAAATGCCAACCCACTCCACTCATCCCCCAAGTGAGGACAGAATGAGACAAAATCTGAACTAATGGGTGGATTTTGTTGTAGATTAGGTACAAAAATGACTCCATTACATGCAAGGTCTTCAAAGTGCTCAAACCAACGAAAATACACGGGGCAAAAGCAACAAGGAAGCCACCAGGGGAAAAGCTATTACTCTGCGGACTTCAGACTAAAGATGTCACCAATTGATAATTTTATTGGCAGCTTTCGCTGCTTTCCCACACAAGTCACTGGAAACTTTCAGGAACCAAACTTTAACATTTTGCATCAAAACGCCAAAATATATGCATAATTACAAACCAAATACCTACAACATTATTTCCTGTCTCCATACTTACATGTTAAGCAACCACAACATTTTCTGATGGCCCACTATATCATACTTTTCTATACCTCTCAAAATTGTTTAAAGAAGAGCCACCTACCCCAGTGATCTCCCCAATCAGCCCATGATCTCCATTGTCCTGCAGGACAGCGTCCAAATATTGGAACTGTCCTGTGGAAAAAACAGGACAGTTGGGAGATATGATGTCTGAAACCAGAGTGTACAGAGGGTATGGATTGCAAAGAAACATCAAGGGTTTCTAGGTAGGGAATGGAAATGTAATCATCGCCATTTAAATCATCCATTTAATAATATGAAGATTTATGACAGCAAGTAGTGTCTAAAAGAGACACAAAAACTATGCAGCCACTAAGCCATCAAAACCTGAAATATAATCCCTTTAAACTCCAGTAATATGATATTTATTTAAACTAAACACTTAAGGCGTATCTGCCTATTGTATACCCTCACCAAATACGTTGGTTTATCAATAAGGAATAAGGATACGTCTCACGGTCCGTCTTCTTTTAGCGGTGTTTTGACAGTTTGAGTCTGTATGTATTATGCTTCAAAGCCAAATTAAAGGGTTAATATTTAACTTGCAGCAAATTAAAGTTATTCAAATGATTTACAGACACCTAAATGCATCCTTTGGAAGTGTTCAAGTTTGATTACGCAAAAAAAATAATAAAATAAAAATAAGAATAAATGATTTTAATGCGCTGAATTCCGATGGAGACCCAACAAATATTACCAAAAAATAAAGATAAAAATTATAATTAAATAATAAATGCCAAACAAATCACTAAATGTCAGATTCATCAGCGGCAGCTGCTCCCATCACTAGAAAGGGAGGGCAAATGGAGGAGTCGGGCAGCAAGCATACCCCACAGCGCTCCGCAGAGTCACTAGTGGGAAAAAAACAAAGGCCTTTCCATGAAACTAACACAGATGTGCCCACAGCAAAGCTGTCAGAAGCGGTTAGGATGACGGCTACTCACAGTTCATTATTTCCTTCTCACGGGTCACTGGGTGACAAGCGGGGTCGCGATGCTTTGTCGATCGCTACAGTCCCTCCCATTCAATTTCAATAAAGGTAAGTCATTGGGTTTGATAAGCTAATATAAACAAACAAATTCAATTAATTCTCGGACAGCACTGGTCTGAAACGTACAGGGTGCGGGGTTAGACCACGTTGCGTATTCATAGCCCCCGGCTGGCTGGATAATGTGTTTTTATCTTAACACCCATGATAAAGGGATTTATGACTCTCCTCCTCCGTTGGTTATTCTAACTCTATTACATACGTCGGACACCTGGCCCTTGCTCACGGAAAGGGCCAGCGTGCCACGGAAAAGCAACTGAGCTTAGATTATAGCGTGATCAACGATACGTGAATGACTGATACCGCCTTAGTGACGCTTCTCCTTTAGTACGGGATGTGCTGTATAAAGGGTCACCGACTGTGCGTTGGGGCTCTGTGGTTTTACCGCAGCCAGTCGATGGATCTGTTGAGCGTGATGATGGGAGGCGGTATTCAAACTAAATTATGCGTCCTTCCCAGGAGTAAATAGTATGAGGAATGGTTTGGAACTCATGACTAGTACTTCCTATCCCATATGGTGAAGAAGTAAGGTGTACTTGGGAGGGGTGGTTAGATATGATGGTGGGTGGTAGATAGGTGGAAGAACCCGCCACCAAAGGTTTTAAAGTTTAATACAGTAAGGGAATTCAAGCACGCATGGGATAGGCACATGGCTCTCCTGTATATGAGATGACACCGACGACTGATTAAGGTCTCTACTGCAGGAAAAAAAAACACCTAGAAGGTTTGGACCCACGAAGGTTTACCATGTGCTAGGTCCTTAAACAGTATTTACACTCTGCCTATGGAATATCCAGTCAATTTCCTCAAAGCTCTCAAAAATGTGCAAAAAGTAGCATTGAAAAAGAAAATGGATTTCTGGTGTTATTTCAATGAACAAAATTAGCGGTTCTTTTATTTTTTTGGGGAAAAAGGAACTTATCACTTAACATTGTTTTTACGTTCACCGATTTCCTTAATATTTGAGTTGAAACACTTGGCTGACACATGATCCCAAACCATACAATCCATACAAACCATACAATCCTTCAACAGAATTTAAAACAACTATCGCAGTTCTCACTAAAAACCTACCCATCCCTCAACCTGCATCCTATAGAAGCCACCCGTCATCCTCACCTCTCTACAGCCCAAGTATACAATAGATTGTAAGCTCACGAGAGCAGGGCCCTCTTCTCCTTCTGTACCAGTATGTCCAGACCTGTGTTAGTGTTACTGTTAATTTTAAATTGGCACCATTTAAATAAATTTGATTTAATTGTAATGTACTTATCAAAAACTATGAGTTTCTTTGATTCCAAATGTCTGATAAAAACTGGACATTCTACTTTGGTAAATTGAACTGGAAGAGCCATTAGTCAAGGAAGGTTCTTCTGGAGTGTCTTCTTGTTCTACTCCAGTTGGACAGCTTTCTCTACAATAAGCCTCGACAGGTGCCAAAATTTGGACAAACCCTTAAAAAGAATTAACTAATTCTATAATATCTAATTGCAGATCAGATTGTAAGCTCTATAGTCTACAGCCGTACCGACGCCTCTTCCTGACACATCCGTTATTGTCTAGTTATCAATTTCCATTGTAGAATTGTATTGTGGATGACGTCATACAGTCAGTTCATCTACAAATTACTCGGAAGAAGGATGAAAATGAAGTATTTTATACATATAACCAATCTGAATGCATAATAAAAACGGACCAAATATAATAAAACTGTCTAAGTATTTTTGTTGCTATTATATATAATATATATATATAAACAATACACTTTCCATTCATTTTGCAAAGATAAAAAAAAATACATGTTTGCATCTGAGGCCAGAGGGATTGTGAGATATTTCAATAATATCTGGGGAATCAATGTAACAGAAAACTGAAGGAACACATCTAATGTCATTGAACAATAAGTATGTGTTCTGTCACGAGCTTACCTTTGAGCTGGGGCCTGAGGATGTTTCCCAGTAAGATTCTTCACCAACGCCACTGTCAGCTGCCTCGCCACCCCTGGGCCACCTGTGGGCGATAACTGGGCAACCGATGCTTCGGAAACTTGCTGCTGATTGAAATGACTGACATCGTTCTGCCAAGCCTGGAAAATGCAAAAAAAACAAAAAAAAAATTACATCTGTTATATCATATATTAGTGCAATACGGAGGCTACATTAGAACAAAGAGATTAAGTCGCAATGATAACTTCAAAATGTAAAATGATTTTTATTTATTATTATTTATTGTTTATTGCAGAGCCATCATACTTGCTGTATATCTGAACTTTTATATAAAATCATGCTATTTTCTGTTACCATTTCTTCGTAAATCAGTAGTTAAAGAGTTTGGTCCAGTTTTTTATCTTGCTATTTATCATTACAAGTAGGACTTCTTCATTCTAGTCTATGATGTGACCAGCTCAGAGGATAATCAAAAGCGCTCACCTCTTTTGATGAGATTTTGCCATCTTCCTGCTGAGACGGAGGCCAAGCCTGACCTGGGGTATGATCTGCTGCCTGCGTTGGTACCTCTTGTACATGCAGGTCCTTCAGGTAGGTCAGGATAAACTCGGGAAAAGCCTGTTGGAGAAGACAATAAAAAGAGAGTCGAGGTTACGATCTATTAGACTACTGGGGGGTCAGGGAAGAAGAGTGGTTAGCGTTTGATAATGTTAGGATCTAATGTTAAGAATGGTAACGCATAGTGCTGATGGACCCTTGGCTTGGGTTTCTGGAAAAGGGGCATCCAGCTGTGGTTGGGCTACAATTTCAAAAGTCCCCTGCTGACCTCACGGGGAGAAAGCAATTACAAAACAATTTTGCTTCCATATCAGACCTCATAAGAGTACTTTTTGAAACAACTGATTTTTTTTTTGGTGGTGGGGGGGTGTTAAAGAACCAGATCTATAGAATATGAGTATATCTATATAATCTATATAATAGCATTTATTCTTCAAAATGTCACAGGTTGTATTTAACAGTATTTTACAGAAAACATATTGTTGATTTTTTGGTTAAACCAGCCCTTTAATTTACATGTCAACTAAACACATGTTTTTTAAAGAAAACTGGGACAATTCTTTAGCACTTCTAGATTGCGCTCACAAAGTCTTGGCTTGATAAATAAGACCAAAAGTGTCCTCACGATCTGCCAGCCACCTTCTCAGCATGGCGTACATTATGTCCCCCGAACACCATTATTCTTTGTTTCATTGGCATTTAGTGATTAGTATTTAATTGCAAATAGAACGCGTTTTCTGCTTCTCTACATGGAACTTGTCAATTTACAGAACCATTTAAGTATGCTTATGTGTCCTTGTTTCTAGCATTCTATAATTATTTAGTCTGTCAAAATCATAAAAGACAGAAATGTAAGCATAATGGAGTGAAAGATGATGTTTCCCTTCATTAATGTGCTCCCATTAACAAAAAAACAACTGTTGCGTTAATATGTCTGTTAGTTCCCAAGTATACACCCCAAATCAGTCACCTTGAAAAATTAAGTAGTATACAGAGTGATATCTATACAGTATATATATATATACACACACATATATATATTTACAGTGTATATATAATATATATATATATTATATTGTAAGCTCGTTTGAGCAGGGCCCTCCTCACCTGTTGTCTCTGTTAGTCAATTTGTTATGTTACACACTACTTGTTATGTCTTGTCTACCCATTGTCTACCCATTGTACAGCGCTACGGAATTTGATGGCGCTATATAAAACAATAAATAATAATAATAATAATATATCTTAGAATGGAACTTTAGAGTCTCCTTAATTTATATTTATTTCATTCAAACAACAAGTTCTGTTGGCATTTTTGTTCCATAGTTATGGACCTTTGCTGTTGATGAAATGTTTCTGATTTCAGGTGTACGAGCGACAATGTCACGTTTACAATTACATTTATTCGGTACACTTGGGTTTCTGAACGTCAATCACATTAATAGTTTTGGAGGTGCTTGATTTAAACACAAGGAACTGCTTTATCTCAGGAAAGCTGAAATCTGTGTTTCAGTGTTCCAAAACTAAAAATGTGTTGTTCTGAACATACAAAGTTTGCCTGAACCGGCAGATAACAAACAGCATATTAACAACCGGGGAGGAACAGAAGAGGTAGGACAAAGAAATGGTGAGGGGTATGAGAGGAGGGCTGACTAATTGCCCATATACAGCACTATCCAGTCCTGTCTACAACACAATTATATCTGCAAACAGCCCAGGAAAAGATCCGGTCATCATGGAAATGCCACTAAGTCCTCATTGCTTTAGAGAATCTTTAAATCAGCTCATCCCTTGGCAGTCCCTCCTTGCCCGCGTACCTTGGAAAAGATCGAGCCTTTGTTCCCAAAGCCCCATAACTGCGCGGAGTTGTTTCTTTCTCTGAAATAAAATATATCATTAATGTTCCCATTTACAGCACAAAAGAGTTTTGTAAACAGCTTTCAAATGGTAAGATAATGGTAACAGCTTTCAAATGAAAGATAGATGAACATCCAAGAGGAGGGCTCCCCATTTATTTATCTAAGTGCTTGCCCCTGTTTACTAAATATTAAAGCTGATGTATAATAAATGGTCCGCTTCTAGTGGGACAGAAATGATGCATTCATATATAACCCACATAGAATTAAAGCAAAGAACCTTCGCTAAGCATGTTATTCTTTATTAAAAAAGTTTATTGAATAGTCCTTTCAGACAATGCTATAGCTGATGTATCTGATGTACCTCAGACTGACAAAGTGATAAAACAGGGTCTATCAACCTCATATTATTACCTTTTTTGAAGTGTTAACCTATAGCCTTCTAAAAAAGCTCCATTTCCAGTTTTCAGTTTGATGGGATGTCCAACCGCCAGGCAGATTCGAGGCATGGCCCGGCTCAAGATCATTCCTCCCTAGCAGACAGACGAAGAACATTAAAGGGGAGATTCCGCCATTTTAGCTGTTTGTATGTCTTCTACTTCTGTTATCACAGCCCAACCAACTAGACAAACACCTGACGCCTTATCATACTGCCTGCGGTAAACAATAGAATGGCTCAGTGTTATTCATCCAGAAGGACACTCTGACTAATGAAGTCTATGGAGAAACTGACTTTATTAGCATTGCCATAAGGAATCAGCTCCGTGTGGTGCTTGAGCAGGGTAAGTCATCCAACATATCACATGACCAACAACAATGGCGGCCTCCAGGTCTACAGATAAAGGTGCCGACCCGCATGACTGTATACAGTTTTTTGCACAAGTTGAAAAATATTATTTTCCACGGCACTTCCCCTTTAAATATGTTGAGAGAACCAGAAAATGAAATATTTCGTCCTAATAATTGGGTCATTATAGCTGAATAAACCATGATATTAACTGAGAAAAGTTAAATACTATCCAGAACTTAACGGCAGATCTCAGTTCATTGTCAGTGATCCTTTTTACAACCGAGGCACATTTTACAGTTCATCGACTAACAGAGAAGACCTCTGATATTTCTGTTCTGCTGCCTCCCGTATGTGTTTCACAGGGTAATGATTCAGGTTACATAACGTGTCACGCGTTGTATTTCTAACACCTCATTTTCCTTCAAATACCGTAAAAAAGAGCAGCGAACCGAAAAGACAGTAAAAACACGGCTGGCTGTCTAGAGCATAATTAAGCAAAATAAAAGCTTTACGTTAATATACATCGGGATCTTCAGACAAAACATGAATATCGCAGAAAAAATATGTAATTCTCTGGTTCCTACACTTGTGCGTTAACTCTTAATACACAGTACAGGGCGTGAGCGGTTAGGTCAATAATATGTATCAATGTCGGGGGTAAATCTATCAGAGCGAGTTGGCGTAACAGAAATCCTCTTCTACATCTCATTATTCCACTCACTAAATAATATAATTAATATATATATATATATATATATAATATATATATATATATATATATATATATACACACATACACATGCATACAATAACTGACTAGCGTTAACACACATGGTCTTTGTAAACACAGTAGCCATAATCCTTGCATCAATTAGTTAACTTTCCAATAGACACGTAACACGATGGTGCAGATACTTAGACTCCTTCGAAAGTTTAAAATTAAATCACAGTCACATTAAATAAGAATAAAAAACGCTCACAACAACTTTGTTATTTATTATTGCTTACTGCCCTTAACGGTTTTATGACATGTGATTAGATATCGTCAGTAGGAGCCTCTTTCTCTTGTATTGCATATCTTTTGATAGTTTTGTTCCGGTTGATGTGAATCATCCAGCTCATGCAAGGACCTTTTCACCGGAAGAACTGGCAGCGTCCGCCAATGACGTTCTCCCACCCACACTTTATTCTTATATGTTGAAATTCCTTGGAATACCAAAGGATATCTGTGTGCATGGATATGGAGCTCCTGGAACATCTCACCTTTGTGATCAGCCACAGGTTACATGGCAGCAAAGCTGACGCTCTTCCCGGCTCGACCTGCGCACTCTTGCCTTTCTGCGCTGGCGTTCTGCTTCTTACCTCTATTGTGATGGAAGGATATAGAACGAATTGTGTGTCCTTCTACAGAAATAAAAAAGTTGAAAATGTGTGAATACAGAAACAAAGGCCTAGATCCATTTGCAATGGGACACTTCAGGAGAGATGCTTTCATAAGGACTGATGAAATATAGCACTGGGTCACTTTTGGTTTCTCTGTTCCTCTAACCTTGCCTGACCTCCTTCTCTTCCCTGTTTGGTGTTTATGAATATATCATGGTGTTCTACAGCCCTTGAAGTCACAATACATTTTCTCCTAAATACCCCAGACAATTACATAGGTGTCGAAAGAACACAACGGCACGTAAAAGTCTTGCTAAAAAAGTGGTAATATTGGGAGTCTTAGGGGTTCATCTGATCAAAGTATATCCCACCTTCTAGATCAGCGGTTCTCAACCTGTGGGTCGTGACCACATATTTCACAACATATACTTTTTGTTTTTTGTTTTTTTTTACATAATTTTATGGTTGAGGTCACCACAACATCTGATCTGTATTAAAGGGCCATGGTATCTATGCCCCCCACACAAACGGTTACCCCTGTCTGGCTCAGGAGACATTCTCTTTCAAATGCGGCCAGAGCTGCCCCACACTCACTGTAGGGTATAGGGGGCCACTGCAATATGGGGCATCTGATGTTTCCTTATCACAGTAATGCACGATGGATGGCAAAGCCTCTTCATTATGGGGTGCCCCTCGACATTCAGGAAGGGTACCTTTGTGTAAACACAATGGGTAGGCAGCAACAGAATATGTGGCGGCATCTCAGTAAATGCCACAAGGACAGCAATGGCTTCCACAGTCAAGGATACTGATCTAAGTCTAGAAATACAGCCCCTAAGTCATTCATTTTTGTTTTAGAAATCCTGATTTAGGTTAACGAGAAGAAATTTATAACGTACACACATTAAGTGCAACTTTAAGAAAACATACTACACGACAAAACACACTGATTCCTTTTCAACATCATCTGCTAAAATTAAAGCAACCCAAAGTCTATTCTTTTCGAACAAAACTACCCCAAATTTCCATTTCCTCTGTCATGCAAATAGAGAGATTGCGCGGTTTGCCAATGGGAATATCCGTGCCCCCAAACCATTCGAATGTATCAGCTTTAGAACAACTGTAGGATACTCGAAACCTTGAAATCCAGACTCAATTGTAAGATTGGATTTTAACCCTCACTTAGCAAACACAATCCAGTCACAATCAATTACTTGTACTTGATCCCCAAAAGTATCTGCAGCCAATGACCTGTAAGATTTTAGTGTGCTTAGCAAACCATACAAAATGAAATGTGTTATGCACAAAAGTGAGACTATTGTGTGCCTACACAATAGCAGGTGACAAATCCCACATCTTATTTCAGATTATTTTCTGCAAATGTTACCCTTATAACCCAGCGTGTCACGTGTGGCGAATCTGCTCTATATTTTACGGATTTGGGTATTTACATTTTATTTTTGGATTAAAAAAAAAAAGTGAAATGATTTCATTAATTAATGGTATATTAGCCTTGAAATTTTAATTGGATTTTTCACATCTTGTTTGCTAATCACAATTTGATATCAAAACAGAAAAAAATGCCAAATTCTCATTCTAAATGTTAATCTGCGTACAAATGACCAGCTTTTGTGGATTTTAATGAGAAATATTGGAAAATCAAATCACACATTTTCAGTTATAGTTATAAGTAAATTGTTGCTGCAATGCATTATTTTAAGGTGTGTTGCTAATTCTTACCGTAAAATATTTTTTATTACCGCAGTTACCACTATACATTGAACTACCAGTTCAATGTTTGGGGTCACTTCAAAAATTGCTTGTTTTTGGAAGAAAAGTAACTTTTGTCCATTAAAATAACATTAAGTGGATTAGAAATACTGTGTAGACATTGTAAATATTGTAAATGACTATTGTAGTTGGAAGTTTTAATGGAATATCTTCATAGGTGTACAGAGACCCTTTATCACTCCCATCACTCCTGTGTTCCAATGGCCCTTTATCACTCCCATCACTCCTGTATTCCAATGGCACGTTGTGTTTGGCAATCCACGTTTACGCTTCAAAGGCTAATTGATCGTTAGAAAACCTTTTGTAATTACGTTACAATGTGAAATTGTTCTTGTTTTCCATGAAAACAGCTAAGTGACCCCAAACCTTTGAACAATAGGGTATATTGGATCATTTATATATCGGAACAAAATATTTATTGCCTTAAATATTTGTGAAACAACAAAAACTAATAATTAGCACAATAATTATTTTTGAATGTTGGATGCTGGTAATTAGTTACTGAGTATATAGAATCTCGACGTGCTTTGAAAGGACAATGCTGATATGCAGAACTGACTTATGAATTAGAATAAGGGCAAAACTCCTTAAGGTTTAGAAGAAAAAAAAAACATACTATGACAACGAGATGTTAACTAAGATATAAAGTATCTCAGAAAAAGTAGCAATATTTCTTATGATAACATAAGCACATTTTGCCAAAACTTTATAACCTCCTAAACCCTAAACCAAACCTGGATTGTGTAGAGTTCACTGCAGAATTTTATTGGACCAAGCTACAAAATAAAGAGTACGTGAAATGGACAAAGATAGTCTGGGTGCTGCTTATTCTTCTAATTGAAACAAATTCCATACATGTTGAGCAGGGCAAATCAATGCTATTGACAATACTAGATGAGAAATTAGTTATAGGGTTTGTGGTTAGGGCTTAAAACAATGAATTCTCCGTGGAACTATAGTAAATCCTGACAGCAATGCATAAAAAATGTCTATCTGGATAATCCATATACAGTATGTTGTCCAACCTTCTTCATTAATGGCCCTGCATGCAACCTACAAGCTTGAACTATAATAGAGAGCTCTAATACCTAAACGTTTGTAAAGGTATTAAGAATCAGTAGTAAAACGACCCGAATTCTCCCAGGTAGACACGTGGCAAGTGTAGATTTCAGTGGATGAGACAGGACATTGGGTCATTTGTTACCTGGATATATATATATATAGCTTCCTCAACACTGCTGGATGCGTTCTGTACATGCAAGTCCTGTTACAATAATCAATTCACTTCTGCTTGGGCGAAGATCACTTACAATCTGAAGCCCGAGGCTTCCCCTAACAAAGACAAACCTAGTACAAAGCATACCATTTATGCATTTCTTGAATGAACCACGGCAATTTGATGTGCAACTCTTCCTATTTCTCCCTCTTCTCCTGACATATGAATCATTTTTGTTTATACTTTAGTGAAAATGCAAAAAAAAAATTAAAATGTTCTATATATAGGTTTGAGACTTAAGGACTGATGAGAATGGGGAGATACCGTGATGTGGTTGTTTGTAGGAGGTAGATTGGGGCAACATTTTAAAAAAATGTTCCCATGGAAGATAAAGCGAAAAGTAGCATTTTGTCTGCTTATCCTCAATTTTCATGGAAGCATATGAAATTCATTTGCAAAAACAATGTTTCTCCTGCAAGAGCTTCCTTTGGCAGATAGTAGAACTTTTCACTTATTTCCAAGCTTCACAACATTTGTATAGCAAGCTCTTACGGGATTTGCTTAACCTATGTGTGCATTTTGTCTCTCACTATTGTACAAATAGTACCGAAGTCTCACACTCCACAAACAAAATCACTGATGTCCTATCTTTGGGTTGTGATAAAGCGTCACCCATCCCAATGGCTCCAACTCTGACTTGCAACATCTATGAATGAAGGCACTAAAGATATGGAACCTCAGACCACTGATCCTGCAGAGATATAGATGAGAACGGGAAAAAAGAAATCTTTGTCTTGGGAGATTTTCATGCCCCACAGCACCGGATATCAGGTACGCATTGGTTGGACGTAGGGGGAAAGGAAATAGAATGCATTATATTCCAAAATATATTCCACCCTGAGCCCCATGTCTGACAGAGTTCTACTGCCAGCCAATGTACTGTCAACAGGAGCTAAAATAGTAATTCAAGCTTAAAAAAGTATTACCAACCTTCAACTGAAGAAAAAGGCTGTCGACATCCACTGTTTCTGGCTGATGAAGAGTGTGGAGGTTGGTTGGTGGTACGTTATCCGGAAAGCTTGGACAGAGATGCCAGCTGAGAACGATAAAATGTTATTGTTCTATTGCTATAGCAGACTTCCAAACTGTTTTCATTTTATTACAATTACAGGTTATTTAAATGGTAGACCCTTATGAAACACTGGAGCCATTCTAGACTTGGCTACGGATAACCTGGTTGTATTAACCTCAAATTTAGAACGTAGCAGCAACAACAGAAAAACAAAAAGTGGAATCCGCAGACATTTAGGAACAAAATTACATTACATTTTGAAAAACCTAAAGTCTTGTTTAACAGTGTACTAATTCTGTGGAAAAGAAAGAATGAATAGAAAAAAAAGAAAGATTAGAAATAATAAAAAAGAATTAAACAAAAGGAAAAATTGAACAAATGGAAAGAATAGAAGAAATAATTGAAAGAAAGAAAGCAATAATAGAAAGGATAGAAGGAAAGAAAAAGAAAGATGGCAAGTAAGGAAAGCAGTTAGGAAGAAAAGTATATGAATGAATGAGGGAAGGGAAGGAATACAGAAAGAAAAGGCGAAGGAAGGGAGGAAGAAATAAAGAGTAAGTAAGTAAGGAAGAACTGAAGGTTTCCATATAACCAAGTAGATATATCTATAATATATTGGATATACAGTATAACATTGCATCCATTAATTGTGGATTTCTTTAGTCAACACACAAAACTAATCTGAAATGATAGAAAAAAAGTTATGAATGTAAGAAAACCAGCATCTGCTGTTTCTGAATTGAAAGTAATCAGAAAGGTAGGTCACATCAGGGCGTACAAATATTCTGAACTGAGTAGGAAAATAATTATCACAGAACATTTCTAGATGAGATTGACATGTTAATGTGTACTGTACCTTTCATAGCCGGGGAGAGAAACGTCAGGGTCCACAAAGGCTTTGGAAATGATTCTAGTCCCATTAACGTACGTGTAAATCACTCTGTCGAATATCAGAGTAAGAATGTTCTCTGCTGGAGGCCTACAAGTAATTAAAAGTAAAGAAAAATGGTGCTCTGTCATGTATTAATATTAAAACAAGAAAGGCAAAATATCTATGCTGAGGATGGGTAATACTTTTAGATTGCTAGAAAAATAGGTTTACTCGTCATATCTCTGAAATTGTAAAAGTCAATTGTCTGATATTTAAAAAAAAATGAACCTTATAGACAAGTTTTCTTTATGGAAACTTCCAGAATCTCCTTAGTTTGTGAAAAATTAAGTATGATCACTAATCAGAACACATTTTACAAGTTGTGTGTAGTTCATTCATTGTTCCTTACAGATTAGTTTATACATTTATCATATGAATTTGATCTCCATATCAACATGAACATGTCTTTGGAAGTTTATAAGAGTACGATCAGACCGATAGACCCGAATGTATGTTTTAAAGCTTCAGAAAAGTAGCATTCTCAAACACGGCCAACGTGGTGCACCTACAAGGAATTATTATCAATTGGTGTGGGTCTCCTATGAAATTATTTTCAGTATATGTCTATCCAAACCATTTGCACCAGCAAACAGAGAGCATAACATTCAGTAGCGAGCCGTAAATGTCGGAGCCCCCCCTGCAAGACTTACGGTGAAGGTCAAGCTCCTCAGACACACAGAGTAACATACTTATACACAAATACTAACACACACAGACACATACTTACACACACCAATACACACACACGGAAATATACTTAGCTACACACACATATATAAGCATTGAACACACTGTAACATACTAACACATTTACAGCCACACACACACCTCTACCTTTGTTGGCTGAGAAGGGGGGAGTCTAGTAACAGATATAGTAACACATTTACACACACAAACTCAGACACACAGTACATAATTACACACACAGTGCCACGCTTGCACACAGTAGCATACTTACACATTAACATACTCACATACACACCGTAACATGCTTACAGACACAGTAACACACTTACACACACAGTAACATACACAAACATACTGGCACACACATGCCCCCACTGGTCAGGATGCCAGTGATTATATATTACATCAAGAAAAATAGGAGCCAAAGAAATATGAAATGTCACAATACAGAGTGTAAATAAGGGGAAACCGTTTTAAACAATATAGATAATGATTTGTTCTTTAAGTTTGAAACATTTAATGAAAGGAGAATCACAAAATTATATACATATATGCTAGTGTTTAATATCATATCAATGTTCTTGTGCCCATGTCTATATATATATATATATATATATATATATATATATATATATATATATATACTACTTTGACACCGCACTAATACTATTTACAAAAATAGTTCACAGCCGTAGTCAGTTTTTACATTACTATGTTTATTTATTGTTAACACCATTGCTTTTGGTGGGAGGTCGCTACTCTCGAAAGCTTGTCCTTAAAATGGAATGTTAGTCCAATACAAAGGTATTATTCTATATTGCAGTACTCATTGTTTCCAGTTGTTATAAACATACACATTTGCTATATTTTACCATGTCTATTCGTTCTGATATCAGTAGATGTTTTTTAGTGTCTCTATGTGTCAACGTAACACAATCAGGTGACATCATAGCTTTCCTTGACCCAAGGGCCAGCTTTATTTACTAGTAAATCAAAACCCCGGTGTGGTCTATTTATCAAACTCTACCAACTGGAAAACTGCAGGAAAACCAGTGCCAAAGAACTGCATCACTTGTTTGAAAGACACCCCCTTCATTGCTTTCATTGTGTTTAGCATTTTTTTTTTGCGTGCAATTTGTTCACATTTTAAACCAAAATACCTAATGTTTGTAAACAGTCATTGAGTCCCAATAACCAGAAGGTTTCAGTTATTGTTTTTTTTTCCAACTTATTAATAAAAACAGACAACAAGAATTTTGATGAAAAAAGATTTTTCTACACCCCTTTCCATATAGATTGTTATCGGTTTGTCTTAGTCAGTTCGAGTTTTGTTATTCTCCTTGGATATTTCTATATATATAAAATATAAATCTATGAATAGCAATCTATGAGGATCCTATGTATTTGCTCTATAAATGTATTATTTGTTATGACATGTTTCAATAGAAAAATAAGAAGTGGAGTGTTTGCACACTGTCTGTCTGCATAGAATCAAAAGTCCATATCGGTTCTAGGTTATACAACAGTGCTTCGCTGTTATGGATTTTGTGGTTGTTCTGTTCTAATCAGTAAACTAGCGATTCCCGGCACCATCGCTGGAAGAAAACTCATTTAACATGGCTCTTTTTATAATGCAATACGGTCCCCTGAGATGAAAAGTAATCACAACATCCTAGCTTCAATATAATGACTGATCCTTACCGAGAATTGAACTAGTGATGGTGGATGTTAAGCGTGTAAAAGAAAACACATAAAACAAATAATATATATATATATATCCCCAAATTGTTCTTCCTCTACATTATATTTAAGTTCTGGAATCCCTCTTCACTCAGAAATATTTAAGTTATTTTGTTTCTAAAACATTATGCACAGTTTTATGAACAAACAGCCTCTTAACATTAAAGATATTTTATTTGAGGATCTTTGTAATATAATATGAAAAGTAAAATGTATTTTGAGTTCTATAATTAAAATGATTGGTTCTCTGTAACAACATTACAGCTTTTTAAATTACATCCCTCTGGACCTGTTCTTTGACAGTTTTCATAGAAAATATAATTACGGTAGTTTTTCTATCATTTCTTTTATTAAAAAAAAAATAATAATTAACATTCCCAATAATGAAATATTAAAATTCTAAATTATGATCATGATATTCAATATACATTGTCTAATATATGATACAGGAATTGCAGAACAGATGCTATTTAAGTTATGAGATGGTCGCAAAACTTTAGACTATAGATTATAGGCAAGTAGGGTTTAACTTTTATTTTTAAGATATGATTTCCTTTTATAGAACAAACTTTTACCACTTAAGAAAGACATCGAACACTCTCACTAAATATTAATTTATATTATAATTATTTTCATCTACTATTGATGCAATATAACAAGATGAATGGTTATAAATGGAAAAGAAAAACATTATCGGTAAGCTTACTTACTGCTTACATATTGAAATATCACGGGAAATATTCTTAACATGAGTTTCCAAAAGACTGTGCAACACGTAACTAATTAACTACCACAGAACAGTATTATGGGGGTCACCTTCTCTAGAATGACGGGATGTGACCTGTGATGAACATTTATGGATTTCTAAGAGGCTGACAAATCCCTTTTTCTAACTTTATTTTCTTAACGCCCATTTTTTTATATATATTTTGAGGACACTTATGCCTCGTTGTTATTATAATTTACAGCTTTTGGTCATAAAAAGGACAAAATATCATTAATATAATTCAGTAATGGCACAGAGAAGTTAAAATATGTTGTGTTTCCTTGTATGCGAATATAAGAATAAAATCAGGTGTTTTACAGTTAAAAAGAATGATGAAAAAAGTCACATAATAATAATAATATATAATAATAATAATAATATGATGCATAACACCAAAGAATAAGATGGCTCGCTATACAATACTAGGCTTAATAATTAATAATGAGTTAATTTAACATAAAATGTTGAGTTATTTTAACATTAAATGTATTTTTAGATATGTCTATAAAACTGTCTATGTTTGTAAAAACCAATTGCCTTGTTTTCTTCGACTTCCTAGCACTGAAACAATATTTACTATCCTTGTCATACAGCAGGTAGTTTTGGATGCCGCTTTTAAGGGTAATCATAAACATTTTACCCTAGACATTATCATTTGTGTCTCCTTTTGTACCATGTTGGAGAATTTATTGATTTTTTTTTTTTTGCAGAAAAAAAAAATGTTAAGGAGCGAATTAAAACATTTGGAAAGAAAAAAAAAAGGAGAAAAAAAATATGGAATTAGGACACTAAGTGCCCGAGGGGCGACCATCACCAAAGAGTTAAAGATGTTGTACTTTCATTTCTTATGTTTGTTTAAAAAAATATATAGAAGGGAGAGAGGCGCTGGAAGATGCTTTTCAATTACCATCCATTTCTCTCTCGAAAAAGGAACAAAATAGAGGAGGGGAAAACAGGTCAGGGCAGCCTGTGACAATGACAGTGTGATGGGCTGAGACCCCCTGTGGCGTTTCCATCTGCTATCATTAAGGTGACTATTCAGACATGAAAAAATCCCTCTTGCTGTGCTGATAGGCAGGCATCAGGAACTATGACAAGGCATTAAGACTGAGTCAGGGAGAGGGTTGTCATATTAGCAAAAACAGCGATGCCTCCAACAAGACCGCGGCTCTTTTAAGGGAAATTTGCAATCTGTCACCTGCGTGGGGCATTAACCCTTTGCTTCCAAGCCTTATCTGGCTCTTTAGGAAACGTAACTTCTAGTTCTTTCGGGAATTCCACTTAACAGCGAGTGGGTCGATAACGTCCTTTATAGAAAATTCTCGAAATTTAGCGTTCTAGAAAGTAAAAAAAATATATATTTCTTTTCATCAATTCCATTGACTAAACCCAACTTACTCCAGCGCAAATACTATAGAGTGTGCATTGCGATTCAGTTTGCGCCCCGTCTTTACGGAAACGTCACGGTATAATTGTGACAGTGAATGATCGTTTCGCCTACCTGAAATCCTCCCCATAGGAAAACCAGATTTTTTGCTCATTTTGCAAGGAAAGTGGGTTCTTAATTTCTTGTCCCTTTTCATCGAAAAGTCGGGAAGGTCGTAGGCCCGTATGATTGAAATCAACAGAGCACTGGATCTTTTCTCGAATCGTTCGTAAGAACTGGAGGAGGTGGGGGAAGGAAAAAAAAGGAAAATAAAGAGAGGAGAAAAAGAAATACACAAAAATAGCCAGGTTCTGCCAAATCCTCTTTACTCCGTTACAAACTAAGTCTATGCACATGATAATTAAATTCATATACAATGTTTAAAAGAGTGTAAAATGATGACAATGTGTATCTCGGCGCGGAATAACAAAATGAGCGCAGGCTTTTAACCAGCAGGGGGTGCAAAAGGATTATGATTGAGCTCTGACCCCTTGGCACCGAGGCTGAGAGCTGATTTGACAGTTGTTCCAGCGGAGAAACGCTGTATCGGGCCCTTGTTTTAAGAGGTTATGTTTTGTATCTTTCTGTTTATGGCTTTATGAACTATACTTTTGCTACTAGGCTCGCTAATGGATTTTTCATGGTTTACCTTCCAAAAAAAAAAACGCAGCAGAAATCAATAAGGAGGCGCTCGGCACGCAACGCTAGAGAGGTATTCTTCTGCTTATGGAAGCCCTAATTCATGCGCATCAAAACAGATGAACAGACACTGTGAATAATGGTATGGTAATAAAATCCAAATTCAAAAGTCTTTGGAATATTACAGCACACGGGGAAGATGGAGAATACCAAGAGCACGGCCGCGCAGGTTCAGAGCTTTTTGTTTACGCCTGGTGCTTGGATATTGATGTTTTATTTATTTTTTTGGCACTATTTTTATGGCGTAATGCTTTCTTTTAACGTATGTGCCCCCGAGCGCCGCATATTTCTGGTTGTGCAATAGGTTCTCCATATGAGGTCCGTGCTTACGTATTCTTGAAGCCCCACTTTGGTCAACCTGTCCCCGCATGTTAACAGTTAAAATGGCCCCTCCGTAAAATGGGTTTCTTTTTTCTCCGAGATAACTGGCGCCGTTCCGGCGCGCTCGCTAAACTCCCGATTTGGTTATTGGCTCGATGTGTGCGTTAATCTGAGACACATCAAAAACACGGGGGAAGTGAGAAAACGAAAAGCACAGCCCAGTGCTCTGAAATACGAAGAGTTAAATGCGGCAAAAAAGCTCGGTATCTGCAGGGCCAAATCTCTGAATATTCTACATATAATTAATACAATTTAATAAATGCGCACCCAGGCCCACCTACCAATGCATGTCTAGTATAGCAGTGAGTACTAATAATAATACTTTAATAATTTTAGTTACAAATTAATTTAAGTTACAAATATGACATAGAAACATGGAGATGAGATTTGGTTAAGATGCGACAGACACCTGGAATCACACACTGTCACGTTATCATATCATGGTGAAATATTTCATTTCTCTCCTTCAAGAAGATGGACGCTTTTATTTTATTTAGATGCTTATAATATTATTATTATTATATCGGGAAATGACGCAAACGCCCAACTTGAAAGGATTCATTCACTACGCAGGGAGCATGCAGGGGAGTGGCAGCTTCATCTCCAGTGGGTGCTGCAGTGTGCGGCCAGCAACTTGATATGCCCGGCCACATGGATACCCAGCCCTATCCATTAGGAAGGGCCAGCATTGGCAAGTTTCTTCTGCTCAAAAGACTAAAATGGCCCTGTATAATGTATAGTCCAATGCTAAACCTTTATTTAAACGCGTTATCGTCATACGCCAGGCCCTGTTCCTCGTTCACATGGATTGCAGCGTGGTTTGATTGACAGGACACCTACCTCTTGCATTACGTCTGCGGAAGGATGGACAGAACTATTTTGCATTTCTTTCTTGCTGATAACTATTCGGGTCCCACCAGAGTCTTTGCCATTTTCATATACCTGCGAAGGCAAAGAACGCTTGCGGTGTTTCAATAAAATCGAGTTCAGCGACGCGTGACTCGGGCGGCACAGCTGGCTCGCCATATTTTAGGATTATCTTTGAATAAGATAAGCAGGCGTCAGAAAACAATGCGTGGCATTAATCAGTAAGCGATCATTGTGCAAGCATTAGGGAAAAGAAAGAAGATAGGAGACGGGAAAGGAGCTAAGACGTTTACTTTATCCAGAAACTGACGCATAACATTCATTACCGGCTCCTTATAAACATACCAGGTTATGTACAAAGCATTACTGGTGCTAAGTGGTTGAAGTGGGTCGACCAGCGGATACACTCTGTTTCTATGGCAACTGCACCACCTTTACTTTATTAAAACTGCCCTTTACACATAAACCTCAAAAATCATACCTGCTTAAAAAAAGCCAAAAAAAGGTGCATTATACCTAAAAAGATGGACTCCTGGGAGCCAACTAAAGAAGAGGTCAAACATTTGGATACTGGCCCATTTTAAAATAATTCAGGGCATCCTTTTCTTCTTAGAATGAAATGAAAACATAAACTGTGCCAAATGTGCAAAATTAGCCTGGGGTATCTTTCAACTAGGACAGCTCAACTAAAATGCCCCAACCCCACTCTATTATCTTAACCACTTCACTTCATCCACTCTTGGTAAATGTTTAGATGAGATGTTACTCTAGAAAATGCTACCTTGGCCACATGAGGTCACCAAAGTGCTTGTTCATGCGCGGTTACTTGATGTGTGAGACAGAATGAAAGAGAAATGTCGCAGTGATCGGGCAGAAATGTGTGTGAAAACTGTACCCATGCAGCATATGAACATGTCTACTAAGCATGTCATTAATACAATATTAACATACAATTCTGCATGGTTGATGACTAGTCATGGTGTGGATGCTTTTATAATTACTAGACACCCCGTGTCCCACTTTGTGCTACAATGTATTCTGTAAACATGGGCTTAAGTACCCACCTTTAAGTGCAGTCCTTGAGGCACGAGAGCACTTGCTGGAAACTCTTGAATGTGTCGGAACATGTACGTGGAGTGCTGCTCTCGCTCAGCCTGCAATTGTGGGGCCAGTTTTGAGAGCTGACCTTTGTGGTCTTTTATTGCGGTTTTCAATTCATCGATCAGCTCATTCACCTGAAGGAGTTAAATTACACAAGTGGTTAGCATGATGTCATTGCTGATGGTTTCCAGTTTAGAGATTTGGACAAGGATACAAAGGATAATGGTAGCAGTTCATGGAAGAGGGTGCTTGGTGCATGCAGGACGTAATGATCTACCATGAAGAGGTGGACATATATTACAAAAAGGGCTGAGGTTTGGAATTAGGCGTATGAAATTGCAACATTTAAACTGAGGATGAATGAAGATGAAGCACCCCAAGATCTGGAAAATATGTTAAACTCAAATGCCTGCTTGGTTGCCGACCAACAGCTCCACGTACTCAGCACTTCCATTATCAGGCGGCCACTGGCCTTAAAGTGCCGGCGCCGCCTCGCCATCTCTGTCACAATATATATATAATGACAAGGGTGCAGATTGTAGCTACGCTAAAGTGGTGCTTCTTTTCCACTGTGGTGCATGGATGCCCTTTTTCTGGAGCGACCTGCGATGCGTTAAAGGTCCACAAGAAAGGGGTCAATGAACGAGGTAGAGGGGGTCAATGGAAGGGCCATACAGAAAATGAAAAAAGGAGTCCAAAAATTCAAGAGTGTTTTTAGATTTGAGGCTTCTAATGATGTGCTGAGTGTTAAGTACGGCCCTGTCATCTCCAAATGGCACGTTATTATGTGACATGCAGGCCCTGGACCTATATAGTTCCATACATTGACATTATGACGATATCCCAAAACTACTAATAGAATCGCCATATGGAAGGACACAGAAATAATCCGTCAGTAATACTGATTAATGCAAATGTGTTATAAGCGATCTATAATATTATTTACTCTTAAAAGGTTTATTATTATTATTATTACTTATTCTAAAAGAATCAAAAAGACCCAACACAGTCCACAGCGTTGTACACAAGGGATACAATGCATACAAAACATGATTTAAACTCGAAGATGCAAAAATACATATCCATAGCAACTATACTAACGTTTTCTGAACATTTGAAATTCATTTTACATTTTAAATTAGTTTCCGAAACACGCGGTAGATTATCCAAATAAGAAAAGTTTTGAAGAGCTAACTGTTTAAAATGTAAACTAAACGTTTATTTCTCTTTCCTTAAATGTTGATTAAAAACAACAAAAAAAAAAAAACCTGAATTTTTTCCTCGGTTTTTTTTTTCTTTCTATCACAAATCCCCATTTTTCTCTTTTCTAAGGGAAAATTGTGAATGGAGGAAAAAGCAAAACTTGACCTCTTGTGATCTCCCCATTAACAGGGCTGTTCATAATTCAATCTGTTTGTATGTAGGTGCACCCATGTGGAAATATGCAAGCCTCAGACACATAAAGGCTCCCCCATCAAACAGTATCTGACCCTCTATCCACTCTATTCACAAAGGAAGGCTTACGTATCCATACGTTGCGGAGAAAAATGCACATTTTCTTTGTGCCGGGGAAATTCTGCAGGTTTTTACTGTTCCTTTAGCAAAAAACACAGCATGGAGGGGATACTTATACAGGAGCTGGGTGGATCAGAGGTAAATGAGTAGATTACTTAATAAAAAGGGATTGAAGCAGACTGGGGGAAAACATGCTATTGCTTGGCGTGTAAAATAAAAGAGACGGCCAACTTTAGTGGACTGGTTTTACATTTTTATGTATAGGCTTTCTACGTGTATTGCCAGCTATTCAGGAGAGTTTAAGGTGAATGCTCAGGGATTTAGCAATCTGGTGGAAAAAAAAGAGGTCCGGTCTTATTCCCGGTTTGCGTTGATCTTTGAGTCAAAAACATGTAAAAAAAAAGAATCAATTTTGCGTTAAAAACATGTAGTTTAAAACAAGTATAAGAGACGAGAGTAAAAAAAAGTCTACGTAGACGGACAACATAGACAACAAATTCAAAATGACCAACGCTCTGTACCAAACTACCAACTAATAATGTAAACAAATCTGAGGGTTTGACCACCGTAAGAAAACCGGGACATATAGCAAGTCAATGTTTTTGGTCAAACTAGAGCGCTACTAATAATATTTATTGGTGTTTATTTATTTATTTAAGTTAATATCGCGCACTGGTCTTTTCTCTTCTGCTCAATTAAGGGGTGATAGCAATGATGGAAAGCTTAGGTAAGACAAAAGTAAGGGGCAATTATTGGTCGTATGGTCCCCTTACCCGTTACCTATGGAGTGAGAGAGAGAATGAAAATTAGGATGAACGGAAGGAAGTCAGAGAATAGCATGACATCATATCTGATGTCATGGTAGGTGCTATTTTACATTAACAATGAATGTTGGGCGATCCTTGACTATTGAGATTGGTAATTGTAAGGGTTCGGTGAGCCTTTGTGGGCTTCAGTTGAGTTCATCATTAGTTCTTTCAGTTGTTTGTATCAAACTAGACTCATGCGCAGCTCTGTACAAGCTCTGAGGACAGCACCAGAAGACATGGGCTTTCAGATTAAACAAAAGCCTGGAAAATCCATATTATTATATTAGGCGTTATCCGGATCTGATATCCAGATTATAAAAAGTATCTTACTCAGCTATTGAACAAAACCCAAGATTAGCATTATCTTCATGGGTGGCCATTTGTTCTCCGAACGGACCCCAGGAATCACGTGGGCAGAAAACAATAAGGATGTCAAGGCTGATAGTACATAAATACGGATGATTGCGAAATGATAATAAGAGAAACATATTCAAGATAACAGTTACGTGTTTACGGAAAAAAGGCATTAAGTACATGTATTATTCATTAACCGGTGACTTTCTCCCCGTCTTAAGCTTCTGATGCTAATGGACCAAAATTGGCAAATACAGCTTTTACCTAAAATAAAAAAAAGTGATTCCTACATTTCCAGAATCTGCATGAAATAATATCCCACTTTTGCTAAGACCAATCTTGTGTTATTATTTCATTTATACACTTCGCTGTCAACTTCACAGCATGAGCTACTGGGGAGGGAAAAAAGTCAACTCGGTTTAACCCATTCTTTTCCGGAGAAGCCCAGCCAGCACTCCTGGAGATAAAGTATCTTTATTTTTTACATAGCAGCAGTTCTCCCCATGTTAATTAATCGCAAACGTTGCCAAGAAATGAAAGTAATAACGCTTTCTACACCGCGCCGGCAGAGCGAGTTCCCGTTTTATTTAAAGGAACCCTTTTAATTGCTTATTCTGCTGTAATAATTCTATGTGCCCTTTTTTGATAAATCGTAAAGCACGTCGGGGGTACGTCGGTGAACTTCTCCGGTTAATATTGATTTTCTGACAAGTGCAAAAGAAGAAGAAAATCAGCAGTTGCATATCTGGGTAGAGTAATGAACACTTAAGATGGGTCTTTAAATGTCATTGAACAATTCTCATAATTTGGTTGAGTTGCTTTTGCCGCAATCGGGGATGGAATTGATCACCATCTTACCTCTCCGTGTGCCGTATAAAGTTCTTCTTCTGTCATGGAAAAGATTTCCTTTTGAGTGACTTCATTTGTCAGACCGTTCATGAAATGTTCCAGCTGCAAAATGGATAAGAAAAACCCAAGTAGCGTAATATGTAGCATAAAATACCGCTAAGACCATTGCAAACCCATAAAGCACAAATTAGCGCTTCCAAAGCAGAAGCTCGACGCGCTCATTGTTACCTGAGGCAGAAGATGTAATTATCTCACTTTACAATCAGGGGATTCACACAATATCTACTATTTCTAATACATGCCTCCTGAGTGCAGTGGTATTAACCAGATCTCATTAAGCATCGCCAGATACTTTATTCAATAAGAGCCCGGCTGGTCCAAGCGGATATTGGATGTGGTCATTCTTGTGTATTAATATGACAAAATATGAGTTTGGAGGCGTCCCGGAGCACATAGGACCCTCTAACTCCACTGGATAATGAGCTACAAGCTTTTCCGCGCGGTTGTTTAAAGGGCTGTGCAATCAGTAATCCCTATAACGATAAAAAATGTCTTAAAATATAAAAATGATACATGAAGAAGGGACCCCTAAGGTATTGAAAAGTTATGTAGCTTTATTGTGGTCATGGATGAAGAGTCATTTTGACGGAAAGCTGTAAAGGTGGAGCTTTTGCCCCCATGATAATATATATATATATACATATATATATATATATATATATATATATGTACAGTATCTATCTATCTATCTATCTATCTATCTATCTATCTATCTATCTATCTATCTATCTATCTATCTATCTATCTATCTATCTATAATTTTAGAAATATCTCAGCATGCTAAAGTATATGCAAAACATATGAAGGCTCCATTCTCTCTACTACTTTTATGACAATGTCCAATTCTTGTAAAACACAAATCCAGCGCAGACGGGGTTAATGTTGCAAATGAC
This sequence comes from Spea multiplicata, assembly GCA_009364415.1. Classification (NCBI taxonomy): domain Eukaryota; kingdom Metazoa; phylum Chordata; class Amphibia; order Anura; family Pelobatidae; genus Spea; species Spea multiplicata. The sequence goes on along the minus strand of VKOC01001162.1, from coordinate 61,492 downwards.
TACTAGCCGCTGGAAACGGCTGACTTTTAATGGAATCTCTTCATAGGCGTACCCACGCACTTTATCACTCCCATCACTCCTGTGTTCCAAAGGCACGTTGGGTTCGCTAAGTCGATTTTTAAGTTTAAACAGCTAATTGATTGTTAGAAAACCCGTTTTGCGATTTTGTTACAGCTGGAAATTTCCATGAAAACAACCAAGTGACCCCAAACCTTTAAATGGTCGCGTATTCATTTAATTGTATAATTCTATTAACCTTCAATATTAGAAGCTGGGAAACGAAGAGAATAGATGAGGATATCTCAGCTATAAAGTGCAAGCATAATATATTAAGTCTGAGTAGCTGAGCGCCAATTATATCGGACATGGATATCGATATACGCATCCCCTCCAACAATAAAACCCCTTCTCCAAAGGGTTGTTACAGAAACAAAAGGCTGGCACAAATTAGTTATTTATATATACAAAACTCCCTATAAAGGCCAGCTGCAGGTAGTTTGCAAAAATGCATTTTAATGGCGGTCCCATTCAGCAGAAGAACAAATGGGATGGGGGGGTAGTTTGCACCATAGAGTTTGCTGCAAGAACGTTCTCCTTTTTCTGACAACAAAATCAATCATTTGTCCAGACTGTGGGAGTCGGAGTTTAGTCAGTGAAAAGGGCTCCGTATATAAACAAGTCAATAACGCATTGTGTGTTATTGTCGAGCCCAAGACGGAGGCTTTCAAATAGCTGTCCCTGCACCTCGCAGGATGGGCCATACCATAAGCCGTCTTTCTTTCCGCAGCCAAATGCATGGGAAACCAGGAACGTCTACTAGACACATCCGAAGGAAATCACACCCCAGGACAGAGCTATCAACAACTAAAATATATGTTTTTTTCAAAATAGATTAACCCTTTGTGAGTTTCACTTGTAATAATGTAGGATTTCACGTGCACATGGTCTGTAATATTATATAACATATGTACAAAGCTACATGATATATCATTAGATGTACGTGAAATGGGGTGGTTTCATTCAATATAGAAAAATAAATTTTTATATATATATATATATTTTAAAGATCGGGATACTACGATTTTTATCAGTTGCTTTTTACACTTTATGATTGCTATGACTTTGTTACGTCCTGTTTATTTTTATTATTATCTTTTATTTATATAGCGCCAACAATCTACGCAGCGCTTAATACAATACATATATTCAAGGGGTACGACAAGATAAGAATTGAGAGACTACGACGAACTGATACATTAGGTGGAAAGAGCCCGGCTCGCGTTTAGCCATTGTACAGCGCTGCGGGATATGATGGCGCTACTTAAATGAATAAATAATAAATAATAATATAAATAAGTACATCATTCTTTGCTTTGTATACGCACGACCACAACGGTTTCTCACTGTCCTTAGGTGGCATTAGGGAAAATGATAATGCTGGACATTTAGGGACATATAACAAGACCAGCTTATTATATTATTTTTATTCTTTCTAAAAAAAAAAACAAAACAAAAAAAACAAAAAAAAAAACAAGCTAAAAATGAAATCATCGAGAGCAGGACATTCCTATTTTTCCACTCCAGTGAAAAAGCCAGAGTTTTATCATATACTTAACTCTGTGTGTATTAGTAAGTTTGTCTTCCGTGTAGTAAATACCTGTGATGTTCCAGGACTACATAAATATATCTGTATGTTCAGTTGAGGACAAGATATTAAACTTCCCTCCTGTACTTTGTATAATCCATTGAAGTATTTAAATGTCTCGATCACATCCCTCCTCTCTCTTCTCTCCTCCATATCCTTTGGCGCGTGAGCTTTGAGAGGCCCCCAGAATGAGTAGATTTAAATATCTTTTATGAATTAAATATTACGGCATCCACGTAAGCAGGGGAGTAAGATTGCGCGATTAAAAGGTGGGAATAGGGTACGGAGGTGACGTTCGCATGTCTCTAGCCGTCAGTGCACCTTTAGTAGCGTGTAAATTACAGCAAACACTTCACGTGAAAGCACTCAGGCATGCAACGGCTTGGAGGAAAGTTTCAAGCTCGACTCATAAGTAATGGAGGAACTATAATTAGACGTTGCGTATACAAAAGAGTATTCCATTTATCAGAGGAAATGTTTACAAAATGTACAAAATACCGTTCTTTTAAGAGAGGACTGATAAAGGGGCGAGGGGGGGGTTAGTGTGAAAGGATCCCCTCTTTATGGATTATCTGTGCGTTCGTTGTGTTTTTGGCTGGATAATACAAGTTGACCACAATGTCAAATGAGTTATTAGCTGCTTTGGTCGGTTTTAGTCCCCAGTATTGACTGTATGAGACACTATAAGGAAAACAGGTATTTGATCACTAATTGAGTTTTTACAGGGACACTCCAGCCATCGTGATCTTTAGTGCATCCAATAGCTTAGAGGTCCCTTTAAATGTTCAGTGTCCTCGCTGCAAATGCAATGCTTCAAGCAGCCAATCAGAGGCATGAAACCTCCCAGGTCTCTGTTTTTCCTTTCCTTGGAGAAGGGGTTAAATAAATGCATATACAGTATTCTTTCATATACATTCATTGTTCAAGGGGTCCCTGGGAAACCAGAGTGTCCCTTTAATTAACTTCTGCACTAAGGTTTACATGAATATTTAAGCATATTGTTTGAAAATAAGCAATTTCCCCAAAACCTCCCTTTGAGTAATGCAGCATCTCAGGATAAGGGCATTTATAACATTTTTTGTTATAAAGTAAAGAAGAAACAGCAAACAAAACCTAAGTCTGTATTTTTCGTTTCCTGTTTTTACTCTATACATATAAGAATATGAATGTTACTGCAAATCCTTCTATCCCTCTTTTCTGTCCTGATGCCCCTCTTTTGTAGCAGCTGGGAACATTTGCTGGGTATGAGGGTATCACAGGGTTCTACAGCCCTAAAAGTCACAATAATGTATTTATAAACAATAGAAATGTAACTAAATTGTGTGAATACAATTTATTATTATTTTCCTAAATAATAAATAATAAATAAATACTCAATGACATACGTATCTGTCAATGGGTCCCCAGCCACACTCACTTCTGCACCCCTTAAAGGGAGAGTACCTGTCACCCTTACTATAGAATAATGCTATAAATAAGTACGGGGTGAGAAACCCCAATCCTTGAGTACTTTAATAAGCAATATTCCATAACAAAAAACAAACAAATAAAACAACTGAATCAGAATGTTCAGAAAAATCTGTTCTTCATTGATGAGCTTAAATGTATTACCAGCGATTGGCTGCCTAAGGTGTCAATCAGTGGCAGCAAAGTGCTTAAACTGAAATCAACGGGAGTGTGTCCTGTCACTGATTGACAGCTTAAACAGCCAATCATGAATACTTAAAGGGACCTCACATCTATCATATGCATTAAAATTGCTCCTCTTTCTGGGATTGGGGTATGTTTTTTAGGTTATTTCATTGAGTAGTGTAGGTATGATTTTGTTTTCTCTAAGGATACAAAAAAAATGTTATTTTCTCTACGCTACAAGTACCTAAGAGCATGCGTGACTTTAATACATATGTGAAATGGAAAGCTGCATTTACTAAGCAGCTTCCTTTTAACACGGCATTACATTTAAGTCCCTTTAAGGTCATTTATTTGAGTTTCTCTGTGCAGTAAGTTTCTCTGCAAGCCTTCTAACCAACTACTCGAAAAATTCCTTTAACACATTTATCAAAACTCCAGAATGACAGCAATTTTCCTGGATGCCTCATCACTCTATTTACAGATAATAACTATTTAAACGGATACAATTATTACTTCTTATTTATGCAAAACTTAAACGTACAACAACGGAAAAAAAACAACAACAAAAAAAACACAATAATCAATTGTATTTTTTTAAGCTTGCAGGAACTCTGGAATGTTTGTACACAATTTAAAAAATGATGGATTTTATTAAAAGAAACCAAAAAAAAAAAGTTTTTAAAAAAAATCCCCTGTCCTCCAACCTTTAGATCTTTTTATTTTGCCACTGACCCGGTCTGCGAAGCTACAAGTAGGCAGCTGCAATTGTGGTACAGATTTCACAGAGGATAATTACTGCGGTGACACTAGGACTGAGAGGTACAAAGGGAAAAAAAAAGGCCCCACAGGTTATTAGCACTAAACACTAGGAGAAATGAAACGAAGCCTCGGTACGTAATTTCGAGGCCTATCAAGCTTCATCAGAAACAGCAGGGTGGAAAGTGCTGTACTTCATAATCTCACTCTCTGACTTTTGTTGAAAATTACAGTAATTAAAAGAGAGCTAAGTACTTCTCAGGCAAGGGGTCTTTTCTTTATCCATCACCTTTTAGTTGGCTGCTGATTCCGTGTGACCTTTTCCTTGGCTCTGTCTGTTGCAGTCAACACAGATTTCTGCTGAATGGTTCTCTAAAACCTAATTACTATCTGCTGGGTGATTCGGTATTGATCAAAAAGGTGGCATAGCAAAATACGAGAGAGAGAGAGAGTACCAACACTGTGGCCCCAGCAATCGAAAACTAATTCCAGGCCCATAGAAACGGCTCTTCCATCCCACTTATTAGGAGCAGCTGTGAAGTTGCCAAATCGATACAAACCGCACTGAATTGCCTCTTTGACTAAAATGTTGGGTTTTTTCATATATATATATATATTGTTTTTTAGACAATGAGTAGCCTCTGACATCAAACGATGGTGCGATAATGTGGTATCCCATTAAACTAATACCGTGTCGGACAACATTGCACTCGGAATAGCAAAATCTGTCAAGGAATTATCTAGAGATGTTTTGCTTTGTCACTAGAAAGGGACTTTATAAAATGTTTACTTTATAAAATGTTTACTTTTGTTCACTAGAAAGGGACTTTATTAAAAACATAAGCATCGTATTCTAATATACATAATAATAAATAAAAAGTAGATGCTTGATAGCGTTTTTCTTCACACTCGAGGACTCGGAACTCAGAATCTGATCCAGAAGGAGGTCTGAGTTCTCTCAGTTTATGATTTGTGCCGGAAAAAATCATATAATTATATAGTTTTTTTTACTATGCATTGTAAGTGTTTGCCGGGCTTATTAGAATTAATCGGGATACCCCACGTCAGCCCAAGTGATTATTTAAATATGCCACAAGCTAATTTCTCATGCTCAGTAAATTTTAGCCTGTGTTACCAAAATGCAACAGAATAAAATGGGGTATAGGGAGAGATCCTAGGTTTCCCTGCATCTCAAGTAATTTAAAATTAATTGTATTTGCTCTGAAAAGTATATTCAGTAGAAACCTCCCTTTGCGCTCATCCTTCTCCAGTGTCCCTCTTTTCAAGGAGCTGAGAATGTTTGCTGGGTATGATGATATCACAGAGTTCAATAATATGTATAGAAACTGGTCTCTGGCAGTCCAACTAAAGAAGAATGCTTATTAAAGGGAACAAGAAGCCCTTGCCTGAGGTAGAAGCTGCAGCCCTGCAGCTGGACCCTCACCCACAGCGTTTGCAGAGTCAGTGCAGGAGATAACCGGCAGTAAGTATATCACGTGCAGGAAATGCGTTTGGCCAAACACCTGTCCTGCAGGAAAAATAGCTGGCGGATTGAGAACAGCTTGAGAACATAGCAAAAGCAAATGAGGAGTTCTGAATTAGAGTGCATATGATGGCTGGAGAGTCCTTTTAAAAAACTGAGTTCTCCCCCCATGGGACATGTGACCATGGGTAAGCAAATTCCAGCAATCCAGTTTTTTAAGGATAAAGTTTGACATTAACATAAATAATATAACATTTCAGCCACCCTTTTGCATAGAAGCAAAACTACAATTCCACATATATGATTTGCATAATAAATGAAAAAGAATATTAATTGAAAAGTATCCTCACTTGTAGTAGATTCCCAAAATAGCGTTCCCAGCGGCATCACCCGCAAATCATTTTACAGCTGACTTAACCTTAAAATGATCAGCAAAATCCATTAGCATTTTGGTTTAATATGAACTTGCGTGATATATTTGACAATCAGCACATTCAAAGGTATGTGTTATTCTCACGTTCCACCTTATAACATATGGTATTAACCTTTAACAAATATTATATTTTTTTGCATAAATTTGTTTGAGAAGGTTAGTTGAACTACTGGTTAGAAAAAGAGGCATTACAGTTCATATCTGAGTTATTATTTGTTTATACATTAAAAGGGAGAATAGAACATAAGCCCAAACAGGTGGTGCCCACACACACGCTAACACACACACTAACACACACACATGCTAGCACACACGCTAACACACACACATGGGCCTTGTTCTAATGTTTAAAATGCTTGAAGCTTTACCAGCAGAGAGCCCATAACAAGGTTATATAACTCGAGGCATGGCAGGGTAAGCACTATGTGCTTACCTTACCACCCTGCGGTGATTTGAAGCAGAATGTTGAGACATGATGTCATATCCTGGGGCACAGCTTTGGTGCATGGTGAGGAGCCCTTGTGGGAGCAAATACACAGACCTCAAAAGTGTAAATAATCCAGAGGATTCTATGAATTATCAGCCATCAATAGGTCACAATGGGACACAAAAAGTCTTGATAAAGCCCTGTCCCATTTGCCCTACCCCTAACCACATGCCATAAAAGCAGCCCTATTTGGCTGTTGGGAGAAATGATTTTGAAAGAGTCTTAGATGACAGCCAAATAATTAACAAAGGGGATTCATTAAGGTCCTTTCTGTAAAAATTACACTACTCCACTGAAATCTTCCAGAAGCAGTTGAACAACCCTTCTGTCCAACCCTTCTGCCCTTCTGTATGGGGAGAGCAGAAAACAGGAGCTTCACATCAAAGCATGAACGTAAGTTCATGTTATCTCATGAATCATTTGTTAAAAGGCTCCATGTTTATTTTTAGAGGGGCAAACATAACACCTGAAATATATATTTTTTTCAAATTGCAGTTTTCACGAAAAAGATGCGCAATTTATCCTTTTATGCAAAAACACCTATGCTATGTGCATTTTAGAAAGCAGAAACAAAGACAACCAGTAGGGTAACAAAGCTGCGCAAAAAACAGGGATATATCACCCTCTTGGGCGATCTGCTATGCCTTTGCTCAGTGGGCCAGTTACAAGGAAGGTCTCTGATCTCTCCGAGCCGACACAGCCTCCATAGTACGAATTACAAGGCACTTGAAGACAAAGATATGATGTGATATTATAAGTATCAGAAGCCATTTGTTCTAAAGTCCTTGACCTTTCTAATGATGGGCAGTGCGGAGACATCTAGAGCAGTTTTTACAGCTATCGGCCACTTTGTGATCCATTGCTTGAAACCCCTTTTTATTATAAGGATGGAACCAATTAAGTTATTTACTTCATAGTTCACTTCAAACAATGTAAGAATGACAGTTTATGGAGCCTTTTAAATAACAGTAAAAGTGCTTTCTGATGAGACAGTTCCTGTTGGCCATCCTGCGAGAGAGGGAGAGGTTTTTGTATGAGATGACAATTTCGGGTAATCTGTAGGTAAAGGCTGATCTCAGTATTAATAACTAATAACACAATGATGCATTTATGAGCCTTTGGGAAAAATAAAAATTAAATGTGCTAAATAAACTAACAAAGATGTGCCCCATAGAGTTCCATTTTTGTTTAGATTTGGTTGTCACCATGATGGAAACCATAGTGGGAAATAAATTGAACGAACCGCAGTTTTGTTTTTGGCTTTGGACAATTCGACCGTTTAAGCATTGCAGTAAGACCATCTTTTTTTCTATTCCAACTACGCTTGGAGACAACCTCAAGCTTTAGAACATCCCAGCCTTCATTAGAGCTCGGTATTGAAAACCTAAGTAGTTGAACCAGGAACACATTAGTCATTATGTATACAACTAAATGAATGCACGCAGGGAATTAACTATACAATAATTCTACATGCGGCAAAAAATGGCAGTTGCATTAAAAGACGAGCTATTTTACAAGAATACCAGGTGTAATTTCATTTCGACACTGCATATTTTATATAAACTCTAGTGCATAATAGCAGATCTCTCTTTAAAATTGTGAGTGGTGTCAGCAGGATAACCTGCATCCCTTCATCAGTCACTCCATGCTTAGTGTGATTTCAATTCACAGCCTTTTTAGTAACACCCTGGCAGGTGTTCACTAAACATCCTTATTGTCTCTCTCTGCCGTAGCATACAAGCATCGGACGGCTCTAATCCCCTCTACAAGCTTCAGCAGTATTTGGAGAATTTCAATCACAAAACGCTTTGATATCTTTAGCATCCAAGGTTCGATTCAATGGGATTTTGTTATGAGAGGTTTAATTGGTAGAGGGAGGACCTTTTTTTTTGTTTTTTCTTGTTTTCATCTATTCTCTGCTATTCTAACCTCCTCCTTGTATCTCGGCAGCCTGCGCTGTTGTATTTTGACTATACAGAATAACAAGACAAATTCAAGAGAACTCTACTGCTTAAGCCAAAGAAGTATGGAAATCTAATTAAATTAGAAAAAGTATAGACATAAAGTTTTTATTGAAAACTTGCTAAAACACTGAATAATTCCTGATCTTCTCATGACTTCTAAAACACTATAACAATAACAGAATCGATTTTTTTAAAATTGCACTTATTTCTGAAAGTTTGTGTTCTTTTGTGGATACGGAATATGAATGTTCTTTAACCATGCGGATGGTAGACAAAGGACAACGTGGAACATTACAACAAGGCACCTGTCAATAATCTTATGTGGATCTACCGATGAGATGCATCATGGACAGTAGCACTGATTACATTCTGCGGTAGCAAAAATAAACTTATTATGCTATACAGCTTGGACCTTATTTTAGCTATAGACGTTTTCCCAACCAGCATTACAACTCTACTCCACTGATGCCCGAATATTGTGACCTGGATTACAGCTTCTTGCCATCACCACCTCATCTGATGTTAAGACTTTGCTGCTTGAATTTTGCCTTTGAATTGCCAAGCTCGCTAGTGGTTGGACATTTATTGTGTGATCAGACTCGGTTCCATCAGGCCAAGTCTTGCCATGCCTAACTTTTTTGCCGTGTGAGTACATGAGCGTACTGACCCTTATGGCAGCAATCCCGATGCTCAATGTAACACAAACACATAAAAAATAAGAAAGGCAGCAACATCAACATCCTGATAAATTCTTCAAGAAGAGGTATTAAAAATGAAGCTGAACGTTGAACATAAAAAAATCTCCTTATATTGTCATTAGTTGATTCACTTGGGCTTTAGTTTTAGCTTTCCCTAGAGAGAAGCTGCTTGATTTCAAGCCATTCCCTGCCTTATTCATCTACAGTTTCATTCACTCCTCATTTTTAAACTATGGTACATTTACGAAGGATCTGAGACTTGTCCTAGCTGATACGTTTAGTGTGATACGCAATACACATCAATTAGAAATTGTCTAACACATTGCATCAAAAATAGAGTAGGGAAATGGGTGCTTCCGTAGACATTTTGGAAACCGATAAAACACACAAAATACATATGTAAAAAATGCATACTGAGCTATAAATACATTTCCATTAAATAAACACTAAAGCAATTCCCTGCTGGGCCCAGCATGAAGCACATTATGCAAAACATACAGTTAAATACATTAACCTTTATGTCATCAGAGAATCGAGGTATTGTACTGAATCAAAGCACTTTCGTGATGATCAGAAATGAAGAAAAGAAATGTTATATTTTAATAAAAAATGCTTATACAAGACAATATTCATTCACAAGAAGACTTCTCAGGCGGAAATATATAAAAAAGTAGGGGCAGGATGAACAGCAAAACAAGAGACGTCAAAGAAGTCAGAGCAACCCCATGTTGAAGAGCTTAATTCCAATAATCACTGGGTGTGAGTAATGGCGTGTGAGTGCATGAATGGAGTCAGCCTTATATCGGCATTGGGGGGACCAAGTCAACAAACATTTTGGGATGCAAAATAATATCAGACTTATCATAATATAGAGTCTATTCACTAAGCTGCTTAAAAACTATGTGGCTGCTAACAAGAAGTAGACAGTGTGTTTCTTATGGAAAGAGAGAAATACAGAATAGGGTGGCAAACCCATTCGCTGACCATTCTTCCTGATGTAGAGACTTTAGTCAGTCGTTGGTCTTGTCTTAGCTTAAGGAGCCGTTTGCCTATCCCATGATTGATATTGGTATTAATCTCATATACCTTAGCACATCAAGAGTGTTCATGAACTACTATGTATCAGCCAATACATAACAAAAGAACAAAAAACAATTCTTTCATATGAATGTTAAATTGGTAGTTATTAATATTTATTGATTTGTACGGCTCCATCATTTTCTGCAAATGAATGGGTGACACTTGTAGGAATGAGTGAAGGGCCACCTTTATCTTACTCATCAAATTGTGTCTCATCTGTGGTTGTCAGACTATTTATCACCAGTATAAAAGTAAATATTGGTTAAATATTGATACCACCTTCAAGGCTTCATGCAAAAATAACACAATTTTCTTGGTATTTTATTGGCTTCAATTAACATATATCTGCTCTTTGTCAATTTAGATGTTTAGTAAAGCAGTACTCCGGGAGGACATTATTGCTAACATTTTGCAACATCTCCAAACATATATGTAGCAGTTTCCATACTTTGAGAACACTTGAGTTGAATTCCATCACTGCAGGGTGGGGGATGGGATCCCTTTTTGTATTCTCCACTTCCTGCTGTGATCAGAAGATTTTAAGATCACATATTTGGGAATTATTTCCCATTATTGTTTTAATAGATTATTTAGCTAGAAATGTATTATTATTTAGAAGTCCAGATGTTCATATATTGGTATTCTTAGCAGGTGAGGCTAAACTAATCCTACATCCTTTATCTTGCCGAGGCTATTTCCAAGACACGGTAACTCTTTTGCTTTAGCAGTTTTTCTTGACCATCTTTGACCCAGTGCTAGTCGAGCTCAGCTGTCAAGTGCAATCACCGTTTGTCAGCAGTAACTCAGCCGTTCCTCCACCTGACCATCACAACTCCTTATTATCTCAAATACTTTTCGCCCGAGGGTCACGATCATTTAAACGTCAAACCTGGTGTTATACCTTATAACAAGATTGTAAGCCTTCCTGTTTTTTTAGCACTGCTTTCAACACAAACTTTGAGTTGTGGCGTCCCCAGCTCTTGTATTCTCTTGTGATCCTTATTTTTCCATAGCCCATTGTTACTTGGAGAAACGCAAGTTATTCATTTACCGTGTGAGTTCATTAAGCAAATACATATTTTTCTTTGGTCTGTCTTATTCGGTAGTCAAAAATCTTTTTGGCTAAATTCTTCAAATCTACATTTTCATTTACGACAACATGTAGCCACATTCCTAAAATTACACTTTCCTCGGCTTTTAAAGATTTGAGGAGGAGCTTTGATGGTTTAAAGGTGAAGCCATACAGTCTACAAATCCACAAGATGGGAGTATTTTATATACAACTTTTTATGACTGAGGGCACTTTGTAGATCATCTAGTGGCCTTGATTGGTGATCACATTGATCCTACTGGTTCCCACAGGACTACTTTCATTACAAGCCAGTCTCCTGCCCCAGGTACCGGCTGGATCCAAGCAATGCTACTCTACAGATGGGATTCCAAGCCACAATATGTTTTGAAGCCCCTATTTCTATGATGGCCTAGAACATTATAAATGCACAAGTGTTGTAAAAAAGGCATAGTATAAGGTTGCTGTACATATGACTTCCCAAACTAGCACTACGCCAAACCCACAGCAGAAACCAACAAGAGTCATATATGAAAAAGATTATACGTTATGGATAGCACAGAAAAATAGCTGGTCAATGTTTTTCTAATCCAGCCTTAAGCTGTCATAGACTGCTACCCCACAAGGGCATCTTCGTTTCTGCCTGATCTGGGACAGTCAAGCAGGCACAGGAGCAGACTTGATTAACAAATAAGTATATAATTATTGTTTACTTAAATGTACAGTCAAATCCATCCCTTGAGATGGTTGGCATCCTACGCTCACAAAGGAGAATAGGGCCCCTGAGTCCCTACTTGGAATACCTTCTACTAGGTGCGCAATCCCAATTAGTTGTCTTCCAGAATCCTCAAATTATTGAGGATTGCGTTCTCTCAAAATCACATTTTCCAAGAAAACTTTTGATGTGAACACAAATGTATTTTACTCTTTGAAGCTACAGCGCGGCTTTGTAGCTGTTTAAAAAGCCTTAAAACCTCAAGAAAATCAGACCTAGTGATTCCAAATACCTGTAGAATATAAATTGACATTTTAATTACACGGCACAGCATGGACCTCGAATTTATATACTCTTGAGAGCACAATTATAAAAAAAAAAATCACCTGGTCTTTTTTGGATCAATCAACCTGTATTTCCCTAGTGAAGTGTATTTCGAAAAACCGCATACAGGTATTACAATTGCATTCTGTTTCATTGGAGAGGAATAAGTCGCATCGGGGAACTCGAAGGCTTTGCTGCCGTTTTCCTGCTAGGTATTGGCACGTTTTGCCCGGTGAGCTTTAGAACAACCTATCAATGCTCATTACGACTTGCTTGCCTATATATCACAAACAGTGGGTAGGTAGTGTTGAGGACAGTAACCACGGAAAGCAATAGCAGGATTGAAGGCATCTCGCCGAGAATCTAATGATGAGGAAAAAAAGTGTATGTTTCAAATGCTCATCTTATGGTGTTAGCCAAGATATGTGACAGACTTGGACAATGGCAAGTGCCGCTGCTAGACAAAACCGATCCAACGCAAGCGAAATTGTTCAGTTGAATCAAAAGCTACGAGTAATTTGTCTGTTGCAAAATCAATACGCGGGAATCAATTCGATATCTTCGTAATGGTAGGAGGGATGAAAAACAATGCCTTAAACAATCTGACGTTCTGTGTACACATAGCTTCCTGGTTTTCTATGTAATAAAATGTGCAGCGATAACCAAACAAGGTGACTTGTACTAAAAGTGTTAAAGGTGACTTTTTTTTTTAGAAAAAGTTTTACTGACAGCTAAATATGTGGGGTTTTATCAATGATATCAAATAACCAAGTTTGAAAACTGTTCCAGAAACGTACAGTACATGGCATGTTGTTAAATTTGCACATTTTCAGGTTTTCTAACGTCCTCCCAAAACTTCCTGTGACATCACTGCACCACTGGGGGGAAGAATGACCTCATTCATGATGTCTGTACCTTGGACATATGAGGAGTGTGACGCTATCAGGGTTAGGCTCAACAAACTTCTATAAAATCACAAAATTGATTTGTGCACCTTTAAATTTCTTTAAATGAAGGTTTGCTGGAGGAACGATAATTAGTTGCTTAAATATATGTTTCGTGCTATGGTTATCTATCTGCTCCGGAGTGGTTTGGGTTCTAAATGTTTTATACTCTCGAATAAATTGCTTCAGAAGGCCAGAACCACAGAAAGAGTTGGATGAGCACAGAAGGTACAGAGGTAGAGGACAGCCAGGCACAGATGGGAATTTCCGAAAAATAACACAAGAAATTGCTTATTCATCATTCTCTTCATTTGGACCAATGTTGCAAGTTCTTCATCTTGTTAATTACTCTGCGTACTCTGATAATTATTCATGGGGTCCTGCTTTAGGTGCTGTTCCACTTTGAGAAAACATTAACTGCACCGTCTAGCTTGTTAAGCAAGTGAACAATAACAGGTCTGTCATTTTATTATTTCTTCTATGCATTTTATCATATAAAGACAAACCAGAAATGTCAAAAGCATTGAGATATTTTGTGTTTTTTCCTGATTACATGATATTTACATTATATGTGCTTAGAGCCAGCAGATTTGGCAATTGATAGGCTTTTGCTGCTCAAACTCAAAGGGCATCCTAGAAAGCGCCTACATTGTTTTTTATGTGATTAAAGCCCTCAAAGTAGAAGAATAAAATTACAGATCTGCTATATTTCCGTAGACAGAAGAATAGAATTATTTCCTTAACACTCTAGAGAGCTAAATTAATATTCTCACTATGTGGAGCAGCGCTTTTAAAATACTGTGATTAGCACACGACTCCAATCACCCTGACTACAACTGAGTTGGCTGAATACCATTTTTGGTCTTGATATTCGCAGATTATTTTTAGGAGATTTTCTTACATTTTAGGAAAGTTTACAACATTCTAAGAACAGATTTTTTGTGCTTCTTGGGTCCACTGTGGTTTAAGCGATCTGCAACTGATGTCTATGAATTTTGATCAGCACATCTTGCTGTTACTGCTTGACGAACTATGTGGACATCTAGAGGGGTGATTAGAGACCTTACTCAAAGTAATTTACCCCCCTGGGCTCTGCAATCCAAGTCCTTTTATTCACCAAAAGATATTTTATGGAACAAAAATGCACTAGGAAACTTTAAAGTATATTGTTTATTACTCAGCTTTTTTCTAGTAGTTATTAAACTGGTAGCAGTAACTTGCTTTTTTCCACAGGAGACAGCTAACAAATTCAGTCTGGAGGAAAATCCAGATATAATGCTTGGACATTCCCTGCTCTGCCCAAAGCACATTTACTTAAACAGATTGCATAGAAAAAAAACGTATAAATGAGCAAGGGTAACGATCTAGTCAATAAATCCCTAAATCAGGACAATAAGGATGTGGAATTCTCTGCCTGCAGAGGTAGTTTTATCGGAGTCTGTACAGACGTTTAAACTGCAACTGGATGGATACTTGGAAAAACATAATATTCGGGGATATAATATTTAATTTTGGGGAAACAGCTTATTGCAAAATTGGAAAGAGCCAAACTGGGGTTTTTTTTGCCTTCTTTTGGATCAACAGCAACAAATTAACAGATATAGGAAAGGCTGAACTTGATGGACGCATGTCTTTTTTCAGCCTATATAACTATGTAACTATGTATGCTACCTAAAGTCTGTGTTACAATATAGACCCTGGCAACCATACTTTCAAACGTCTCGGGTTTGACCATGAAACCGTAAAAACCTGACATAATAAAACCAGTGCCTGTTAATCCTTAAAGGAACAGAAGGTCAAAAGGCGCCAGGGGTAGAGTTTGGGAGGGTTTGTCCCTGGGCTGATCTGACATTTGGGCCTCTTTGTCCATTAAGACGTACAAGAATATCAGACAAGACCAAGGACCGGTAAAAAGTTTACACAAGAACAAACAAACATGTTTCCCCTAAAAGGTAAGTCAGCAGAAGAATTAACGAGATCTTCAATAACTTCCTATTTTGGGAAAAGCTGCATTTTTTTTTCTTTCCTTTGGGTTCAAGAATACTTTTTTTTTTCTATTTAGCATGGCATAAACTTCACAGACATATAGGCAAAGAGTGTCACATGGCACATACTAATTGTTGCGATTAGGTCTAACAAGCAGGGTTCCCCGCTGTTCTGAGAATGTATTTGACTTGTGATCCTGACATCTGTGTCTTACAAGAATTTCACTCTGCTCTGACATTCCTTCTGATGTTGATCCAGGAATTAATGGATTGTGAAAAAAGCTGGCAGGATATCATTTAAAAAAATAGAATTCTTAGTATACTAAGTGATGAAAAGGTATCAGAATTTAAATAATTTGTGTCTGATATTAACACTTTTAGTTTCTTTTTTTTTTTTTTAAATCTTACAGAAATGAACCAAAACAAGCCACCAAGCAAAGAACATGAAGTTACGGAAAGCATCCTTTAGAGAAAGTCTTTCAATATGGTCTGATCTATAATATCTGATTTGACCTGATACTTATTAAAGTAATCCTTAATACATCATTAGAGCAATATTTATTTTATTATACAATGTATTTATTACACAACAGTAATAATTGTGATTTAATGTGAGCTTTTAAAAGCATATATTATAAATAATGAAATAATAATTAAATAAGAATAATGTAAAGGTCTTGAATGAAAAGTGACCAATATTGCCCAGTTACTTCTATAGAAAGAAAATGTGTTCTTGGAATTTTATGATAAATGAGAATAGTATGTCCATGTGTATTGTTCTGCAATTTGCAGAGGAAAAAGGTACCTGTCAACTTGCTTAAAACAAAGGATTCTCTAAAATTTTCCACATCGCAGGATATCGACATGTATTTCACTACTGGTTAATTACTAGATGCCAGAAGGATTTAAACATAGCTCAGTCAATGACAGTAATGTGTGACAGGCAGCAGGATGAGTAACTTTAATGCATATTCCAATGGAAGGACCAATGGAACGGTGTATAAGAATGTTCTACTCAGGCTTCCAAGACAGAAAAAACGCCAAAGATAGTGTCACGGTCCGAGAGCCAGTCTAAGGCGCTCATAATATAATTCATGATATATATATGTACACTAGCGTTCAAAGGTTTGGGAATCAACAAGGACAAATCAAAAAAGGCAAAAGGGTTTTCTAATGATCAATTAGCCTTTTAAACTTAAACTTGGATCAGCAAACACAACGTGGCATCGGACCACAGGAGTGATGGGAGTGATAAAGGGTCTCTGTTTGCCTATGAAGATATTCGATAAAAAATCAGCCATTTCCAGCTACAATAGTCATTTAATACATTAGCAATGTCTGCCCTGTATTTCTGACCAATTTCATGTTGTTTTTATGGACAAAATGTGTTTTGACTGGTGTGTAAGTGTGTGTGAGCATGCATGTGTATGTGTGAGCATGAATGTATAAATATTTGACTGTGAGCATGGATGTATATGTGTGAGCATGTGAGTGTAAATGCTTGTGTGTGTTTGAGCATGGATATGTATAAGTGTGTGTGTGTGTGAGTATGAATGTATATATCTAAGTGTGCGTATTTGTGTGTGCGTGTGGGTTGGCATGAGAGGCAGAGAATGGTATATATAATATACTGCACTATGTATTACAGAATGTATATTTAGACATAACGTATATTTAGACATATTTTATACTAGAATAACCTTTTTTGGGGAAGTTTAAGACATTATTAGTAAAGAAAGTATTACAGAATTGGGCAGATCAGATGTCTCCGTTGTCGTGAGGGTTATACTATGAAGTCCTGTGAAATTTAAAAGGTAAGTATACTTTTAAGAGATTTGTCTTATTATTTTTACTATTAAAAGTAGTCTATACAGAGCGTTTTTAATTCTCTGCTGCACTTTCATCTTTGCTGTTTTTGCTGCGTGGAAATTTCCGACATTCTCTCCAACGTTCAGAGCAAAACAACTTCCGATATACATACCAAAGAATCTCCCAGAGCTCTCCCTCCATCCAGGAATGGGGCAGTGCGCGATGCAAATTTCAGAGACTCGGACATCATTGTCATTAGGCTATGATGGAAACATCTGTCTCAAAGGACTAAAGGCTTGAAACCCTCTTATATAAAGTGTCAAGGACTAGATAAAAACAGAGCTTTCCCTACTCATAGCCAAGTTAATTGCATTAAGATACAAAGCACTCCTATCTCCGACGACAGACTGTGATGAGGTTCATCAGTGTGTTCAATCCAACGTTGATCAACATCTATCGAATGATCAAATCCTTAAATGCCCATCCCGCTCCTTATTAAAGAACAATCAGTAGTAAATTCTACAATTTACGAAATAGACAACAATATTTGTATTTACTGAAGGGTTTTTCACCATAAAGAGGCTATAATGGAAATAAAGCTCACCCCATAGAGATGAGTTTTAACTGAAACTAACAGAATTTTGCGATGCATACTCAGAAATATTAAAAATACTATGAAAAATCATTGCATATACGTTGTCTGAAAAGGGTTAATAGGTTAGATTGCAGATTTTAAGTTTATTTTTTTTTTATATTTTAGAAACAAAATCCAGGGCTCGCTATCAGAGAGCATTATGCATATTCGAAAGAGAGCCACATGGACTTTGATTCCCCCGGGATTGATGAACAAGTAGAAGATAATAAGAAGTGACAAGAAGCAGATGACTTAGGTCTAATTTAATGTCATCCTCAGTAACAATATACCTTGGCCTTGGGAAAATACACGGGTCAGTGGAAAAACAGACACGGCATAACATATTGCAAACTGACGAAGTATCTTTCTGTAACAAACCAATAACAGATAACAACTTATACAAATGTATTACCTTGCATGAAATAACAGTAACGATAAAAACGATTACTCTTATTATTATCTACATTAAAACAAAGGGAAGTAACCAGGCAAGTTCCATGGACTGCAGATACTTGTCAAGGTTCAGACCATTCAAGAGGACTTTCTAAGCAAGCCCATAGATGCCATTAATGACAGCCATCGCTAATCAATATCCTCCTAGGTTGGCTGTAGATGGTGACAATGTGTGACAGTTCTAAGTAAATGCTGAATATTATATATTATGTACGGCATGGATTTGTCACATTTCTACTAATTTCCACAAAGATGAATAAACCAATCGATACTTTTGACTACAACGTTTAACCAATAATCTGTGTACTAATTTAACATGAACTAAAGATGAATGTCTCCTTTCCAATGTCACCTGCCTGTGATCTGTTAATGCATTCCAGCAGTCAAAAATCGCTGCTAACACGATCCCAATTT
Source organism: Spea multiplicata (assembly GCA_009364415.1). NCBI lineage: Eukaryota > Metazoa > Chordata > Amphibia > Anura > Pelobatidae > Spea > Spea multiplicata. The sequence goes on along the minus strand of VKOC01001162.1, from coordinate 42,967 downwards.
CTACATTTCACAACTCTGTACACTAAATGTGTGTTTCTTTAATGCAATATATGTGTAGAAACCCACCATATACATATACTAAAGGTAGAGATTCTGTAAGGATCTGTATGATCATCCCTTCTCAATAAGTTATCTCACTCATATTGTTAAAAGAACAGTCTAATCCCCCAGTGTTATATATTTTACAAAAGTGGGCATTCTTGTACAGCATGTCAATTGGAGCAGACATTCTGTAGTTATTTAAGTTTGAAAATTAGACTTACTTAACTCCTTTCATGAAACCATGAAATATTAGTGTGTGTGTGTGTGCACTTCTTGCACATGCTCAGTAGCACTCTCGTTTCAGTAACTGAAGCAGAAAGAACCAATTGCATGTAGGCTAGGAAAAAACAGTGTTCACATAGCACACATGTGCTTGGCTGGTGCTACTTCCATTGATGTTAATGGGGCGTAAGCGCTAATTGACACCGGCGGGAGTTTTACGGAGCATGTGCAGGAAGTGTACTGACAAATGCTTCCTGCTTCCAGTAGAGGCAGCTGGGGAGGAGTTAAATGAGACACCAAGTATCAGCTAAAGTGCCATAAGAGAAGTCCTGCTTGGCTCATGTGCAGCTCCACAAACCGAAATCTACCCAAGAATAATTCTCACGTATAACGGTTGGGTAGATTGATAAGGATACATATAATTCCAGAATGATCACATACAAAAGAAATATTCAAGATCTGGTGTCTTCTAGAGCTATAATCTTTCTTATATTCAAAAAAGGTCCAAATTACCTCCGAGAGACAGATACAAAGAAAATGTTCAATGACATATTTCAGCTCACCTATTTTAACCTTATATTATGAAGGGCCGACACTGATGTGTTTTTTTCCCCTGCCTTCTTCAATGTATAGCTAAACTGGTGAGAGTAACTAATAATTAACACATCGCATTAAACACAATCAAATCAACAAATAATAATAATAATAGGTACATGGTATACTGACAGCTACATTGTTTCCATTAGAGCCATAGACCAATAGATGTATTATTTAATAATATTAATTTCATTTACAAAGCTGGACTGGAAATATCTTGTGGTTTCCAATAGTTTCTTTCCAACCAAGCAAACAAACAAGGTTTTATTAAAAACATAGTATATGGGTAAATAGACTGTACATCTATCTATCTATCTATCTATCTATCTACGCTACACTATTAAATATCTTATTATTACATCCATACAGATAATTATAAAGATTTAAACAATGGAAATGATCAGAAAAGCTACAGCCATAAAAGCTTTCTAAAACATAGGTGGGAGGTATTCCAGACAGGCAGAAGGACAGTGGGGGTCCATGTGGGAGGCTATATGTTGAATGGCAACTCTGACAACTCTATGGAGCGAATGGGCGTTATTGACAGCAAAGACCTATTGGCAATTAATTGGTAATTAAAGTGCAATCAACTGTGTGATTTTTAGTAGCTCAGCAGAAATATCAGAGAAGTATATCATTAAAATGGGTTTGAAAGCCGCGTCTCATTAGAGACAGCAAAATAGTGCTATGTTCTGTAGCGAGCAACGTTATGGATATTTTTATGCTATTTTGTTGGCTGTTTTTTAAAAAATAATTTAAAAGTCCATGCACAAGTCCCTTGACAAAATAAAAATTAGTAAGTAGCTTACTATGAACTGTCTGTTGGCTGTGCTAACATATAAAGTCACATCAAGTTTATTAACTTTATTTGGACTGTGCTTATCTATTAAGTTAATGGTGGAACATGCTGATCATTTAATAATATTGATGGACAATTACGGAATTGTGATGGTCTACCTTCAAAATTACAAGCTACTCGTCCACTTCAATCCCATATTTAAAGGCCATGACAAGGGGACATGTCCTTCCCAAAAACTTCTATGTGACTTTGTGTCTTATTGATAATGTTCATTATCTCTACATATAGCCATACCTTTTTCTCCGGGTCAATGCAGAGAACCTCTGGATCCCAGGAGTGGTGTTACAGCATACCCCACCACCTGGCCACTTCTTCTCTACTACAGCAGGACCACCCACTGGTGTCAGAGAGACGGTCCCCCAACTTCAGCAGGACCACCCACTAATGTCAGATAGACTGTCCCCTAACCCCAGTGGGACCAGCCACTGACGCCAGCGAGATAACCCACCAATGTAAGCGGGACCACCTACCCGCACCCCGAGAAGGGAGGACTTCGGGTAGCTGGAGCCTGGATGTTCCCAAGTATGTATATAACAGAAGAATGATGTATTTTATGTGCATGCTTTTTCTTTCTTTCTTTTTTCTGCTGTTTCTATTTTGTGGCTTTTATGGCTGTAGAACCTTGTGATATACTTTTACCCAGACAACATTCCGAGCTCCTAGAAAAGAGGGACATCAGGGGAGGAAAAATGTATTTGGAGACCAAAGAGGGATTGCCCTCCTACAGCAGGACACTTGGTAGGAAAGGTTAGACAAGCACATTCTGCCACCCAACAGGTAGAAAGAGTTTAGATGCAAATTACTACCCAGGTGCCTTCTTTAACTCACAATTAAATTTCCCATCCCTTGTTTCAAACTCGCATCTCTGGAAAATTAATTGAAAAACAAATAAAAAGTCATTTTTTATGCTCTGTTGATTAATGTAAGGTTTGCTGTATGGAGCAAACCCATTTTGCTACGAAAAATTCCTGCATCAAATAATGGATTTCTCGATTCTACTATTTCGGAAACTGGGCCATTGCATTGATTGTTATCCATTTTGACAAGAAAGATAACGACGATGTTTTGTTTTATATAAAATGAATTGTTCAGTGACATTTACAGCAAACTCCAAGAATCGGAGTCAAGTCATTTGTATAGTGAAATACATAATCCTAAATATTTACATAAAATACATTAGATATTAGAGATTATTACCGAATCAAATAATTGATATATATATAACGATTTAAGGTTTATTAGCCCTTTCCACATATGCCCAATATGGAATAAATCACTTTTCTACAACAGAAACCTGAGATTCTGGTAACTGTTGCTGTAAGGTATAAAGTACTGAATGCAACAGTCCAAAAATCCCTTTCATTAATTTGAGAATAATTATAGGGATCGATTTTAAAAGGAACTAAAAATTAACTTGCATTATTCTGTAAGTTTTTTTGTTTAAATTTTTTATTGTTTTACCTCTTATTTCATGTTTGGTATTGAATACAATGTAATATATAACATAATGTACACTAAAAAGAAAAAAAAAAGTGGTTGACAAGTGTGGTGTATTCTGTGGTATTCTCCTGTCATGTGTTGTTTCTTCCACTGGGATGTGTTATAGGTGGTCGTGTATCCCCTGTAGGATAATTTCATCTATATGGCCCCCCAGTCTGATGGGCATTAGATAGTTTGCATACATCGGTTCATAGTCCCATAGCCTTATAGCTTTTACAATAAGGTATAATAAAGACATTACAACTACTCTACATAGCGTTAGTCATTAGATATATCACATTACATGTATTTGCTTCGGTCAACATGTGTGACTGTTTCACTTGTCTTTGCCACTCATATATCCGCGTATTCCATCATTGAAAAAGAGACAAAACCCAGGAAACACAGTAACCCAACCTGCATGATGAGCTATTGAAAGGTTAGTATTTGAACAGCCTAAGGGACATTTAGAAAGTTCCCAGGTAAGTCCATATAGCCTGCCAGGTCAATGTATTAAGTTACATAGCCAGCCCGAGTAGGTGTGAGTGCTTTCTGTGGGTGTCGGAGCTGTTCAGGAAACCTATCACACATACTTATTCTCATTGGAAATGTAATTAAAGGTGCCATTCCATGTACTCTGCTGAATTTAACACACTAAATGCAGCCTTAGAAACATCATTCCTAGTACTGTTGAACAGACAAACCTTTCCAAGAAGTAAAAAATAACTTTTCTGTATACAACTGTACTAACGCTCAAGGAAGTTTACTTTTCATTGAACTTCCTATATACAAACTAATCGCCACACAGTATCGATATCGCTGAATACTGTTTTGGCAAACTGAAAAATTAAAATGGTTTAATATAGCCTTCTAAGGTGTCCAGCCAAGGTAAATGTGATTTTTGTCATGCATTGTATCACCAAGAGGGTTTCCTGTGTGTGACAGGGGTGTCCAACCTGCGGCCCTCCAGCTGCTGCAGGACTACATCTCCCATAATGGTCTTTTAGCTGAAGGGCTGGCTGAGGAGTATGGGAGATGTAGTCCTTTAGCAGCTGGAGGGCCGCAGTTTGGACACCCCTGCTGTATGACAAGCTAGGCTTTAGCGCAGCTGGGGAGAATGAAGTAGGGTGCCTACACTATTTTCTTTGGCTCCACTTTATCTGTTTAGGTTTGGATATGTCAGTAGGGGATGTGCCAAGGTTTTCCTAGAATGTACACCAGGCTTGACGTGTCTAGATCCATGACCAATAAAATACGACACCTTTAAAGTCACTAATCTGAGATGGTTTTAAAGACCTATTTCTTCTTCAAACGCGAACCTGGCCTCTCTTCTCTCCCAAAAGTTCTGCGGAAACGTTAGGATTTACAATAATTTGTTGGACGAAGGACTTTCATGAAGGTGAAAACACGCAACACTTTACTACAGCTATCTCCATAGACCAGACCCAGCAAGTCCTCCAAACACATCAAGCACCTGGTTTCTTACTGGGATATCGCTGGATGGACGTCCACCGAAAAGCACATTAGTTCTTGCAAAAAAACCTTAATAATATTTAAGAGTAAGTACTGAACCAGCACACATTGGTAAGATAGTTTTTCTACCAAGCTAACATATAACCTCATTGATACATTGTATTCATACATACACACATATTGTATTTATATACTTCATATACTTATACTTCATATACTTCTCAAATGATCGTGTAATTTTCAATGCTCAATCAACTTCAAAAATAACAAATATTCTTTTCAATGAATGATTATATATATATATATATATATATATATATATAATTCTGTAAATAAAACACTCGATAAAACAATCTCTGATGCAGAAAGCTACTCATTCTTCTCGGGAAGCCTAATGTCTCAAAACAATTACTTGTACAGAGACTCTAGATGGCAATATTGCACCTATTGTCCCCACAATGAAAGTGTCACAGAGAATAGCTCCATATTCTCGTTATCAGGATTTTATGTGCCGCAGATCTATAGCCTCTTATTATAAGTGTAATGAAGCGGAAGTTATTGAAGCATTTTATTGATTGCTCAGATCACAAGTTTACTGTCATACGGAATTGGCACCTCATTCTCTAAAGCAAACTGCTGACACCTTTTTTAAAAAAGTGACAACTACATCTATTTCATGACCAGAAATCCATTTTCATCTCTATCAAGACAAGAATACAATTTTCACTTCATTTAACTGATGTTAGGCCTGTTTGAGGCATGACATTTGAAAGCAACACACGGTTAGGGTTCCTAAAATACTGTACTCCCGATATGTAGAAGGCAGATTGTTTGAGGTTAAGATTTCGTCCGTCTGTTAAAGGAACATTGTCTGCGCCAACCTTCAACTTTGCGAAGTAGCCTGTCAAGCACCTTGCGAAGAATCGGAATCATTAGCGGGGGCATTGACTAAATCCTGCAATTGTTGAAGGAGCAACTCTTTTCAGTTGGTTTGCTAGGCCCCAAATAACGTTCGCGCGGCAGGTATGGACTAGTGATCAGCTCAAATAAGCACAAAAATCAGAAAACAATACTTATTTCTAGCATACCCGTGAAAATAACCAGTTTATGACTAGATGGGGTGTTGCCAAGTGTTTTATTGAAAAGGAGGATTAGGAAAGTAGAACTTGACGAGAGTAAGAGCTTGGAGGACCTCACGCAGCCACCAGGAGACATAAGTGAGACTCTGCTTGCCTCCGTCCAGCTCCAAGCAATGCTGACTTTCACCGGTCTCAGGACAGGTTTACAACCCTTTTTCTTTTAAGGACAACCTGCCATGGGTTCCAATTAAACAACAGAACTTGCAACCCAACAAGAGATTCATGTGTGTTCTGTGCATTCATGAAGCCCTAACGCACACACGTGGGCAACCAGGAAATCTACGCCTATCCATCTCCTAATGATGACCCAAAATCAGGAGACCTGGTACCGTGTTTTAAGAGAATCAGACCTGGCTGCACACAATGGGTTAGCTCCAATATTGGAGAGAAATCTATCACAGTTAAATGAATAGCAAGCCTTGCTTATATAGCAACGGGAAAAATAAGATAAAAACAGTGATGCATGTTACTAAACATGGGCAAATATAGGTCTTTTTTTATCTATTTTTTCCCCATAAGAATCACTATTCAATTAGATGTATTTCTGGGATTAAATCCACCCAGATAAAATATTTTAAAGGACTTTTTTTTACAATGCAGATATCAATAGTTCAAAGTATCAAAGAATGAGTAAAGTCATTAGTAGACATGAAACTTATACACTACAAACGATTCTTATACACTAATCTTAGCTATTTTACTTAAATGTATGCATACCAGTAATCAAATCGACAAATGTTATTAAATTAACACTATATATATATGCAATGCTTTTGTTTTGCTAAAAAAACCTATATTTTTTCATTTTCAAAATATCCTCCATGTAAAAAGAAATAAAAAAAATTATAATAAAATCTGTATTTCTGATATTAAAAAAAAAGAACACATTTTAAAGTGCGAAAAAATCTGTGCAAATGTAACGTTTCAATGAGACTTTCCTAAGAACCAAAAGCGAGTTCTATTCTAAACAGAGCTTCCTTGGAGCAATGAATTTCATAAACGGCGTCAGTGCAACGACTGTTCACAATTCCTTCTGTCACAACATACACTTGGAATATGCTCGAGGCTGATTGGAATACTAATTGTGCGGCCCGTCAAAACACTGAGCACTATTTAAAAGCCTTTAAATGCTACTGTTATGAATTATATAAAAAAAAAAAAAAGGCCTGTATTTCCGCATTCTCTGATTTGGCCTCCGCTTGGCTGTATCAGTTCGGTGAATGACAGTCTCTCTGCTTGAAACACACCGACACCGCAGCCTTCCTCATTCACCGACAACACTGTGGCCTTTTCACACGTTTCTTCCACAGCAGTGTTTGTCCGCAAACACTGGAACCCGGCACAATGACATTCCAGATCCCACACCCCCACCAACAGCACAACTACAGAATAAGAATGCTAATTAGAAGCATCAGTCCCTATCATTGAATGTGTTAAGTGCATTTATACAGAAACATGTAATCTTATTTTCACCGCTACTGTTGGTCGACTGAAATATTTCTCCCAGATCACTCAACCGTTATGAGTTGAACTTCATGTTTTAACCCTTTTATGGAGTCAGGATGACACTGGCAGGTATGATAAATGCTAGTTCACACCTATAACTGCCGATGACAAAGTAGCCATGCGTAACATTCATGATGTCACAGCAAAAGGGCAGTTGTCGCATTTCCCGACGGGTCCCAGCTGGCACTAAACCCTTTCCTATTTTCTGGGTGTCACAAACTTGTACCAGAGTTTAACTACAACGTTCACACTGCTCTCATAGCCAAGATGAAGCGATTAGTACTTCTTCCAAGATGTAAAATATCTGCTCCTTTAAGCTGTCACTCAACTAAATTGTTCATCAATCTCAGTAGCCCAAAATTTGCTTGCAATGGTTAAGGTCCTACTGTAGATCAGATGTTCCCACGTCTAGTCCTTAAAGGTCACTTGAGGTTTCCAGTTTCTCATCACATAATCACCATATCTAGGAACTCTCTCAATTTGTCCCTGAGTCTAAAGGCTTTTGCCCCAATCTCGTGGACTCAGGGTGAAAGGGCAGATTCTCAGGGTCACAATCTGGAGATGAGTCCTTCCGATTCTGCGCCATTGTAATCATATATAAGGCTCCCAGTTGGTGCTTTTTGGTACCAGTATGTTATGGGAGATATGCATGCTTAAATGCTTAAATGACAAGTCAAGATTTCCATAAGGATCGTAATTATGGCCATGTGGTTAAATAGTTACTATTTCAATAGTTTCAGGGTCATCTAGAAAGTTTCCAGGTATGATAATCACTGACTGGTCTATCAGGCCTTCTCCTAGATTCACCAGAGCAATTTGGAATTTGGGGTCATCTTAGAGAACTACAGTTGGACAACAAAGCACATGGGGGAGATTTGTTGTTCACGTTTTGGTTAACAATGTATTACAGTCTGTCCCCAAATCCTGAAATCACTGTAATGTAAAGTTATTATTTATTTAGATAAAAGAAGTAGACATTCTGAAATATTATGTATGCTTTTTTAGTCCTGACTTTTATTATAAATGTCATATTTTATAAAATCATTATTTGTAATTTATTACAGTGGTTTCAGGGCTATTGGCCATTTTAGAGAGGACTGCCTCATTTTTTTTAGTAGACACCACACATCATCTATTGTGTGATAAATCAAGTTCATAGCTTAACGCTAAGCTTAGACAACGGTAACATTTGATTAAAGCTTTGTTTTCTTACTAGACCAATGATCTAACATCAATTGAAACTGAAAATGATAGTGCCATGCAGATGTTATAGTAAAGGCCAAAATATGTCACACCTCATAAAAACATGTAACACCTCATAAAAAAATTATGTTAGTGACACAAAATATGTTTTTTAAAGGAAGGGGATTAAAATGTAGGGGAATATTTATTTATATTTAGCTTCTATAAAACATTAACCCAATAATTAATAGAAATCTTTTATGCTATTATTGTACTTTTGTGTATGTGTTGGTTGGCACAGGACTGTCCAGACTCATCAAACTGTATCTCCTTTGATAAAATACAATCTTTAGAACGCTAACATTTCAGAGGTAACAACTAAGGTGTATGTCCTTTGGATCACTTTCTATGAGCCATATATGCACTCAAGAGCCTACATAACATTAAGGGCTGTATTCACTAAAGTAGGAACTTGCTGGAGACTTGTGCTTTCAGCTCACTGACTTCACTGTGCATTACGAAGTAACAACCCCAATGAGTTTCTCTATATAGATAATATGTAGTTAATGTCAACCCCCTCATTTAATGAATTAACCCTAAACGAGGGACACAAAATTATGAAGGGGGTAGAAAATGAGTGGAGGAAGATGCTAGGACTGGAAGATTAACATCATTCTCCAATACATCATTATTACACACAATATTATTTCTGTGCAGCAGAATGAATGAATTCCAGTTGTAGTAATAATTGTTTTGCATGTGTCATACACCTCTGGCATTCACGGGGTTAAGAATACACAATGTTGTGTATTATTCTTGCATATGAATCTCAAACTGACCAGCAGGTGGCGATGTTGATTTAGCCACACGGCACAAAACCAGAAAAATACATTTCTTTAAATCTTACCTAATCATGAGGTCATAGGTTGCCAATAAATCCAGTACAAAAGGGGCAAATTAACCCTCTCATTTGGAAATCAAAAAGCAACATACTATTGTCTTGAAGGATGTCTTAAAAAAGTAAATGTTTGTGTAACAACAAGTGATAAAAAAAACAAACATATTTTAGTCTGGAAAGACAATGGCTCTCAATATAATTGACCAGTTGTAATCCTATGTAAACAAATAAAATTGATCACAAAATAAAGTGAAATTATATACTACAGGGTCTTATTGTAGATACTATCCACATAGATCGTCCAAATGATGGCTGGGAAATGTATTGTTTATGTCTCATTTTGATCATATTAGTTTTCAAGTAGCAATTTTGCTGCTGTATTCATTAGTTTGCGACACAACAAGAGGTTGTAGGGGTTACATATATATATATATATATATATTTTTATAGCAGGTTTATACTATTAAAAATGGTAAAAAAGCATAATTACTCTTTCATGTATGTGTAAATATTTAATGCTGGTATAGTGGATCAGCATTTAAGATGTTTGACAGTGTCGGCTTTTAAATATTATATATTATATGAGACAGAGAAGAAGTGAGAGACAGAGAGCAAGATACACAGAGAGATGACTACCGTAATATTACTGATGAAAACAGTGATGAAAGAATGCTGTAAACTTCAAAAAGCAGGGCCCTTTTCTCCTTCTGTATCACTGTGTCTATGTCTCTCCATGTTATTCTATATATATATATATATATATATATATATATATATATGTTATTGTTAATGCTGTATTCTCTCCTCACTGTAACAGTGCTACAGAATTTGCTGGTGCTCTATTAGTAAAATATTATAATAGATATAAAGGGATAGTTATTCTCGTATTTATAGGACCACAAGCGTCGCTGATTTTATTCTAGGACAGACATTTGTTAAATGGTCCACATTTGAATCTGCATCAATTCTGCACAGTATGCAGCAAGAAAACTGACACGTACGACACCCGTGCACTAAGAGACAGACACAATTAGCCCTATTATTATAGCTGAGCTTTTAGACTACAATGAAGGTATCTTTGCATGTAATGGGTAGCAGTGACAGTGTATAGATGTCACACCTCTTTATGACAGTTTGCCAATCATTGCCTTGATACAAGTATGGAGGGGATTAAAAAAAAAACAATATAAAATACTATGATAACTCACCTGGACGGCATAGGTTTTCGAAGACTTTAGTTCTTGACACAGGGCCGATAACACTCCTTGGATATAGGTCTTAACTCCTGTTGGGCTGAAGCCTTCTCCCTTAGTGACCCACACAGGTCCACGTAAAGGAGTGATGGAGTTCTGCAGGCGCTTGTCAAGCAGTGGAACTTTAGGGGGAAAAAAAATGTAAAAAAAAAAAATTAAAATTCTTTTTCTTATCACCAAAATCCAGAGTTCAACTTGAAATTGAAGGCAACCGTAATTTCAATTATTCATATGTGACCTGGGTTAAGGCTTTCTAAAGCAAGTGCTCTATGATTTGTGACCACAATCAAGGAAGCATTTATATCGAAGTACCCCCTGTGCAAGACTCCTAAGCTGTATGAACAACACACCTGAACAGTTCTGAAGAGTGTTTAACTAGCTGTACGGTGTCATGTTGTGCACTGATTGCCTTATCTTCTCATTTATCACAGATGAGTTGGAACAAACCTCGCTGAAATTTACTTGCATTGTCCTGATAAGATTCTAAGATGTGAACGGCTTGTTCCCTGCTTTCAAAAAAGCTCACACTGCTCTCGGGAAAATGCTGATAAATGCCATAATTTGAAAAGTGCAGTTCTTCGAGAGCCATGAAATTGGCTGCATTATTATTTGCACAGTATATACTTGAAATGTCTGAATATATATATATATATTTTTTTCCAAACAGGCAAATTGGATAAACTTTGAGTAAAGATGGAAAATAAATACAAAAGAGAAAAGGACCAATTTATATATTGACATTTTTAATGCTTAATATAGCTCTATTCTAAGCTACTTATGAAAATGTATTTTGAGTTATTATTTTAAGTACTTGATGATTTTTGAATGAGTTAAGAAAAAAAAAGTACAAAAAAATTAATTCATACAAATACAAGTGACTAATAAACCATATATTTGACCGTTGTACTTCTTATATGTCTGTCTTTATTAATTAATTTCTTACATATTAATCAAAGAGGTCTGAGGCTTAAATCAGTATTTGAAAGTTCCCTACGCAGAAGGAGAATTGACTCTGAAAATTTGGAATTAGCCGACAAAACTACCTACAATTGGGAATGGCGTGGCAGATTTTTCTGTATGAAGAACGATCAATAGACTTGCTATTCCGAAGAAAAGCCAATAGCAGTTTGTGAAGATTTTTTATTATTCAAAACTAATCTAACATCTGCTGTGTATTTTTGTTTATATGCTACATGTCAAATCTTATTGTCCCCAAGGTGCTTACGAGCCATGTTTTAGCAGTCATTTTCTTAAATACTGATGCCTTTCTGAATTTGGATTTTTCCACCATCGAGCAGGATGACAAGCTCACGATAGCTGTACTTAAAGCAATCTTTCACAGCTGCTTTGGTTTTCCCAGCGATCCTATTAAATTGACGGCATATGCCTGTGGGGTCTACAGTGTTCCGCGGCTTCCGAACAAGAGGGCGGTTGGATTTTGTTGAAAAAAATTATTTTGTGGGTTTTTTTTTTTATTGCATGTCCTTAATGGGAAATCAAAGGAAAAAAGATGTAAAAGCTGAACTTTTTGAAACACATGTGCGTTTAATTGTTGTAACTGAAGTCTGACACTGTATGGTAAGGAGGGTGCCACCTCATGTAAAGCACCCCCCTCCTTGTCGGTTTCTTAAATACAGCATGTCCCTCCTCAAACAGAACAAAGTAACCGTGTATTATATATTCTGGCAAATCTTCTGCTTGAGCAAGTGGACCTAAACGGTGTGAATTGTTAATGCTTTGCGTCTTTAGTTCACGGCTTGTGATTGATCACTTGTAACTATATCTAGTCCTTGTTCCATGAAATCAAGTTTGCGGTAATGGGTTCATCAGATTTTTGGGTTAAATTGAGAGTGAAGAGGTACTGTGTTTGGAAATAAGAGCTGCCATGTTCGAGGCTGGCCTTGAAGCAGCATGGAATCCGAGGGCGATATTCAAAACCACTTCACTCATCACACGCTTACTGATTCTGAATAGGGTCCACTTGCAGGGACACTCGGGAGTTTTCCAATACACTTTAAGTCTGTTACACTTCCACCAATGAATCCATCTCTATGGAGTTAACAGGCGAGTATAACAGGTCGATGTATAGAACTATGTTAATTAAATATCTCGACGCTTGAAATGGCATAAAGCTTGAAAAGAGGTGTTTTGGTTTTTTTTTGAATAGTAGAACTGAGCGAATTGTAGATAAAAAGAAATACACATTCACAAAAAAAAGCTATAGAACAGCATATCTCTTTTCCAGAAATTAAAAATCCTAGTATTTTGTTGAATGCCCAATCTTCTGGAAAAGTGCTATTTGATGACCCTTCTGTGTTTTCAGAGTTGTGCTTGATACATTAAAGGTCTTCTCTCCATAGTAAGGCACTGAAGAACAAAGAGTTAGGAGTGCTGCTTACATTGTTATGTTAAGTGCCTAAAATAGTTTTTGAAGGAATCACCCCAAGCAGAGAAATTGGAATGTAATTCTGTGTAATGTGGTGTAAATGAGGAACAGCTCTGCAAACATGAGTGAAGACCAGGAGAAGACCTTTGTTTTGTTGGATAAATGAAAAAAGCCGAGTGGGTCCCACTTACAGCTGTCAAGACTTCATTCCTCGTTGCCCTCCCTCTAGCAAGAATGTATTTTGCCAAGAAACGGGTTTAAAGTAAAACAAGACTTGGCTTCATTTAGCATCCTCTGTATAAGGAAACGTAACCAATACCAATACACCTGGATGTTATATATTTATTCTAAACCCTTTCTTTATGGGTATAGAATAACAATAACAGGTAACATAAAAAGTTTAAATGTCTGCCCCTAAAAATAAAATTAACAAAGGCATTTTGATTTTCTTACGGACGGATACAATAATGATCATAGTTCTACTGATCTAGAACTTCAAGTGTTCTGTTTTCATTTTATTGTCCTATGTTATTCCAAAGATGGCCTTCATTCATTAAACAATTAAAGCTAACTTGTGATATTTACACATAAAACACAGGTTTATTCTGAATTCATAAATGGCAGCTCGCCACAAGTCACCATTGTCATACCCAGAACCTTTCAGATATTGTCCCTTTCTTTATGAGTTTTATGAGTAGATTCTCGGTATTACACGTGATATCTGAGCATTCTACATGATGCTTTTCTCCCTGCTAAATCACATTTGAAACCCCTGTCTAAATACAAGTGATAATTAAGAATATCTTTTTCCATTCGCAAGTAGAAGTTTTCATGGCCAGTATTATTTATAATAATTTGGTTGGCCCCATTAGCAAGTCTTAAGGTCCACTCGATTATAAAGTTACGGCTCTTGTGTTTAGTGGGACACACAACTCAATATTCCAAACCCTCCTGTATTATTTAATCTGCACTTCCTCTGATGATCTAACTTAAAGGCGATGTGAAAACACTACATTGGAAATATCAGGAAGGAAGTGACATCATATACTGCAGGAAGTCCTTGACCTAGACTCGATTTAGATCCATGCCTTGTAGATTGTCACAATTCAGTACACATTGTGAGCTTACATAAAGCATTGCCGGTATGAACCCAAACAACCCTCCAAGTCCCCTTATTTGTAGTATTTTCATAAAAAAATATAATATAATTATTTTGTCATAACTTGCATCCAAGTGATGCAATTGTAAGCCCTACAAGCTTCCACGATCTCATTTATTTTACTGACACTTAGGGCGTTGAGAACCTGACCTGTGAGCGGCAAATCCCTATCATTTATTGAAAGTATGACAACTCGGTGCAATTGCTAAGAATGCAATCTGCAATAATAGAGATATTGATCCGCAAATGTTTTACAATAAACCCCTTTATTGACGTTCAACATCACGGTAAGAGAATGTTCAATATAATTAGCTCGCTGCAATTACCACTGTGGAACACTCATATTCATTATACAACGATCAAACGCATTATCTGTGCAGTCGATGATCCAGACAAAATTCTCTAGCTCTGGGTCATGCACATAAAATGCAGTGCTATGGCAATGTTTTAAAACTCTTCTGCAAGACTGTCAGCGTAATGTACATGTACATAATACCTATAATGCACGGCTAATTACACAGCATGACTTAACTAGGTAAATTAGCGTCTCAAACTTTTCAGTACATTTCAAGACTGCAGATTCGTTCACTGTATACAAGGCAGCTGATGACCCGTGTTTCGTTGAGAAAGCTATAGTTGTATGTATGTATGTTTATGCCGGATTAGGAAAAGACAGCTTCTAAGGAACCTTACCATGCGCCATACATTTGAATTCTGTATACATAGTAATCCACAACCTGATTACCGTATATATGGTATGGTTGTTTGTGTGTCCCATACAACGAACAAATAGAAAAAATCATTTCTTACTGATTCGTAGGTCTTCAATCTTCTCTCCATTAACGTCAAAAATGCCCTTTGCAGAAGAACCAAGGCTCAGCTTCGAAGTACACAGATCTAAAAACTGAATAAAAATGGAGACCGTGTGATAAAAATGAGTTATACATGTGCTGGGTGTAAAATTAAAAAATAAGAGTATTTTATGAAATGAGCAGGGCTCTAAAATGGTGGATTTGGGAGATGTGAGAGACTCTATTAAACTCTGTTTAATAGAAATGAGTAGGTCACATAGTCACCACAAGTCTCACTAGAAATTCACTTAAAACAAAATAATATCCATCAGGTCATTTAATATGTCCCATTTATTAAATATACATACAACACCCATTCCACCTGCAGAACACTTTATCTCTGCCCCTTCATCAGACACTCAGCGTCTGATTTAGATATTGTGGATTCTGAGTATACCAAGACACTGGCATGGGCAGCTAGCAACAAGGACAAGTTGTTTAGCCAGGTTATTGGTACTTTTCGGGCAAATCTGGGACTGTTGGCAGTTCCTGCGACTGTATTGGGGTACTTGGAATTGCCAGTGCTACCACTGCTTAGAATGGTGATGGGGCATATTTATGTTTGGAGCATGCTTCTCAAGGTGGATCTTCATGTGGTTGTATCAACAGATATATAGCTGCTCAAACTTTTTGTACTGACATAATGGAAATAGCAAACGAATCATCACATAACATTTTTGATCCGCAACAAAATGTGAGGAAAGCTCTGCTTCAAGAAGCTCACAAAGTAACAGAATTTCAGCTACAGTTTTCCTGAAAGCCAATCTAATTTTGGTGTAGATATCAAAATGGTGGACAGTAGAAAGTGGTCACTTATTGGTTATTTTATCCTTCTGCCAATGACTGTTTGCCTCAGGAAAAACGGCACACCAGGTGGGCGAAATGGTTCTTATCGGCCGTCAAATTCTATGTGTCTAGCCATAATTGTTTTTTATTTTTTTTAAAAAAACATTGGGTTGATGCTTTAATGGATGGGCAGGTCAAGAGAAGTTGAACCAGGTAGTTGATTGTCATATCCTCCATACCTGTTCCATTTGATCCAGCATTGCCACAATTTCCTGTCCATCTTTCGCACTGCCGTTTGCAAACACCAGAATTCTGACACAGCCCTCTGTAATAAGGTTTTTTATTCTTTTGGACAGAACGGGTTGAGTTCTTCCTCTCTTGTCACTGTTAGGAAGCACCAGGCCCTTCATAGTCCATGCCATCTTACCTCTTAGAAACGCATTGTCTACAAAATAAAAAAAATATATTATTATTACCGAAGATCATCCGTTTCCCCTCTCTGTTTATTTAGTAACTCTTTTTTTATCTTCAAATATTGGTATTTTCAGAAATACTACCACTAGCTTCCCACTAAGCATGACATAAGCTGTACCAAGCTGTCTGCTCCGATAGCCTGCATAAATCATCATTTTGAAGGGAGCAGATGTTCAGGGTATGAATCAGTAATACAACAATTTAGTTATAATTAAAATTCACCTTAGCATGCCTTTATCGCCGATCAAGGAATCATTCAGCGTCTCATTGTGGAAGAAAAAAATATATGTCAACTTCCTTTCGCAATTGAAACTATAACCTTTCTTTTGTTTTACCATCATTGCTGCTTTTTATAACGTTGCTCATTTGCGCTTAAATTTTGACAAGTAATCAGTGAGTGGGTGTTTGGAACAGGAAAAAAATGCATAAAACCGGGTTTGTTATTATCTTTTATTAAAGGAAAACAAAATCCTGGGATAGAAATGAGAATTCTAAATTTAGTTTAAAAAAAAATGCAAGTTAGGTAATCAAGACTGAGATTACAGAATTTATAGAGTTCCCTGGGTTTAAAATATTAATGTCAAACTAGTTGAATAAATTATAGTGCAACCTCTAATACGAGATATAATAAGTATAATTACCGTAGTCTAATGTATGTAGAACAGTTCAATTAATGGCAAGCTTGCTGTGTATATTTCTTACAATATAGACTTTTGCTTTAGCCATGAGAGCATTAGTGCTATCCATGACTGAAGTCGTGTGTGCTATTTATGGGTTAAAATCAAATCATATTGCCCCTGATTATTAATTATATAGGTACTTCAATAGATTATATTATAATAACAATTTGACCAGTAATATGAATTTTAAAATATCAATTAAAATAATTAAATATTAATTTTAAAAAATAAAGATAAAATGGTAGCAAAAATAATAAGTTAACACTATGAATATTATATCATTTTTCCTTACTCCTATTGAAAGCATATAGAAAACTAATGTCTAGCAAGAAAAATATTATTATTATAATTATTATTATTTCTATTTATAGTACCAAGAATTTAAGCATATATCCAAAGTGTATGGCAAAAAAGCAACTGATACATTAGGTAATGATCCCCAGTTGTATCTATTGTATAGGTATGGCGTAATAAACAATGTATAGTACTGGTGTGCATTATGCCTAATTTTTTCCCAGTATTATAATCATTGTTATTATTCCTTGTTGTTTTATATAGCGCCATCATATTCTGCAGCGCTGTACAATGGGAAAACAGTATTATAACATAACAATTACACTTACAGAAACAAGAGGTGAGGGGAGCCCTGCTCAAAAGAGTTTACATATAATAATAATAATAATAATAATAATAATAATGATAATAATATTAATAATACCATTATATGATCTCTTGAGCAGACTCTAGGAGCTATTCAATTTAGTATTTAGTCTCAGAAAATGCTTAATAGATGAATGCATAAACATAGCAAACCCATTCTGTAAAATATTTGGAACTCTTATGTCACATTGTATCATGTCACCTGTCAAAAGCACAATTGCTTCTATGTTTAGTAAATACATTGTGCCCTGGTCACATTCCTCTGTGTAGTTAGTCCTTTTCGCAGATTCGAGATCGTTGTTTGTACATGTTTTTCAGCGTGTCATCACGTACTGCCATAGGCGAAATGGCTATCTTTAACTAATTACGACAGTAGCTGTCATACAATTTCATAATCAATAACATTATCCTGCCTTAAAATCTAAAGTGTGGTATTCCTCAAATTTAATATTTGATTAAAGCGGCCAACACCCTGTCTGTGTGCCAATCATGCTGCTTTCACCCCCATATGAACTTTGTCATGATTTGTTTATTACAGTAAATAATATACCTGCACATCTAAGGTGAAAGCCGAGTCACTGGTTTGGAGTGGATAAATATTTGCACCAAATTACTATCGTGAACCATTATTAATGCAAATAAAGCACCTACACGCGTATTCACACAAGAAGGGAGTTGAAGCGGCAGAGTGAGGTCCTGCTGTGCGTGGATACCATTTGGATACGGCCTGTATATCATTTAGCGGCTGCTGGCCTTAAAGTGCCAAGGCCGCTTTTCATCCCCAGTGCGGCCATGATGTTGGAACAAGTGGCTGTTGTTGGAGGTGGCACACAGACAACGATCGATCACCACTAAAGAGACTTTTTACTTGATTGGGTTGTGTTGGCGTTGAATTGCTCGTAGTCTCTCACTGCTCTGCAGAGTGATTTATGAAGAACATCACCACTTGTTGTAATATGGAACGTTCAGGTATCTAGCTGGCTAAAGTCCGCTCCTGTACAATGTAAGGCCAGCTATAGTTGATCTTTCATGGTGAAAAATGGGCCTGACTATCGCTTTAAATGGAAACTAACATTGAATACATATAGAGATTGATGTTCGTACTTATGTTTAAGTTACTGATGAATTCCGGTGTCTCAAATCAATACATTTTCCAAAATGTTTTTGTTTTTATCATTTTGGAGATATTTAAGGATTAGTTTAATTCAGTAGAGCTGAGATATGCATAACTAATTATTTAACTCTCCAGAACCAACCTGCCTTCTGTTGACTAAACGTAATGGGGGGGAATCTTGAAGTTCCCGATAACAGTAAGTTAAGGTCACTGCTCCATGATTCCTGGCTGTAGGGGTAGGTGAAGACGCCCATAAACCATTTCAGCAGTGACTGAAGAGATTCAAGACACATCAAGGAAGAAGAGACCTCTGAGATCCTTAAAACTTATGTGACTTTACTATTTTTCCCATGTTGGTTTAACTTCAACTAAAGACGCCATCTCCTTTGGGGCCAAACGTGGCTTTATACATTTCCTTTATAGAGTTCATAACTTGGGTCCAATGTTGTCAAAATGTTTGTAGCTATTAGAAGGGAACTGGTTTTAATAAAGCAACCATGGGAATCTAACCAATTTCGAACCAGTCTCAATCGGTTACATTGTTACAGAATTCTCATTAACCTAGAAAAATAAAAGAAATATTTTGTTTTGTTTAACGTGTACTCGTGTTCCAAGAAGAGGAAGCTGCTCGCTCTGTCCTCACACGTATCACTGTTAAACGTTACTTGTCACAACAAATAATCTTCATTCTGTACATCGGGAGGCATTTATCAAGTCTCACTCATGCCTCTTAGGTATTGCAGGCCATGAAAGTGTTGTCTTCTCAACAACACAAACAGTGGCAAAAGTGATGGGCAACACTCACGGGCTGCTTTCTACCAAGAGAAATGCTAAGTGATAATATATGTATGTATTGTTTCACATTAATCACATGTATGATGAGAACAAGTATCTGTTGGTGCCTTCAGCCACAGAATGTAGCTCAACACGTAGAAAAGAAGGACTTATTGGTTCAAGATCAACGCAAAATGTTTATGATAACGGTCAATGTTTCAGTCCACCCTGAGGATTTTTATCATGAACAAGAAAATACAAGAGCTTCTTATTCTGTGTGTTTATCTAGACATCTGTCCATTTTCATGACATAAAAAAAGAAAATTAAAAAATCGTCTATTAAACATGATTTGTTTTCTCGCTTTTCCCCTCTACTCAATCGGCTTGTAGATATCCCCAGGTAGCCCTTTTAGGATAGTGGACCCAGTGCAACATTCCCATAAGAGACAAAGCACCTGGATATGATGTAACATCAGGACGCTCAATGGGCAAATGCGGAGCCAGCGCCCAAGGTAACTATGTTGCGGCTAATCTTATATTTTCACTTTATTTTGTGGGGTGGTCTACAGGACCTCTCTGTTCTTTCACTGAATTGACTGTACACAAGCATATAGACTGCGAGCCTTTAAGACACAGAGCCCCAGGATACGACGTCATACCCCTGTGTTCTGTGTCATAAAGGTGAGAGCGGCGTTTTTTAATGCGGCGAAAATTACGGCCACGGATGGGGTACTTGGTGTCGCTGTAGTAGATACCCCATATATCTGAATATTAACAAAACAAATATTAATGAAACACGATAAAATAAGTTGTATATGTTTTTTAGTGTTGGATTCAACTATAGTTTTATTTCAAAAGTGAAAAATCCCACTTTTTTAGGGCTTTACTCTGTTCATAGACAGTTAAAGGACACAAGATATATTCCTGTATGTTAATATTAAGGATTTTTTCCTTTCTCGTGAATTGGATATGCATGAATTGTTACTTTTTCCCAAACACACCTACAACCTCTTTTCTCAGAAGACAAGACACATCTGCCACCATCTCTGGTCCAGCTTCCTGTAACAACTGTCGAGCAACCAAAAGATTGATTATCAGTCAGAAGTAAAGCACGACACCAGATTTTGGTAGGTTAAAGCTTGCTGATCCAGCAAGAGCTGGTGTGATGCTTTCATTAGTGTGTGCCAATATTTTGGTACTTAAAAAAACAGTGCAAATCTGGAGGAAACACAGTGAAACATATAGGACAAAGCCATGTGTGTGTTTTTTCCCCCCCTCAATCCTTGCTTAACAACCACTAAGGCACAGACAGAGACAAAAACAAGCAGAGACAGGGAGATCAAGAAATTTGCTTGATGATGTTTGATATCCATTTGAACGTCCAGTCGAGTGTATACAATTGCCATAAGAATGATAAAATGTATGTGCCCTGCAGGCTCCTTAACATGCTGATGTGCTGAGTACGGGAAACTCTGAGCGGGAGGTGAAACGGTATGAGGATAGGCCGGCCGCGGGTTTCACGCAGATGTACTGGTTACAAAGATACTCACAAATACACGGACGTGGCCTGTATAATAATATTTCATAAAAATAAAGATAAAAGGAAAACATTCACAGCTCCTAGAAAAGAGGAACACCAGTGGAAGAAAAAGGGATGGAAGCATTTGGGTCTCAAGGACTAACTTGAATGCTTGGGTGGCATGTACTGTGCTTTACTGGGGTATTTTGTGATTCAAGGCATCCTGCCCAATGTCCCAGAGAACACCCATCTCTGTTCATTCCCCCATATGCCTAAAAGGCACTACTTCTTGTACATTTGAATGGAACTTTACATATCCCTCCAAGTTCATTTTACTTTGAGCCTCCCTACGCAATTCTGCTAGAAGATACCCCATGGGATCTAGCGCCATTTATCCAATAATAACCTTACACAAATTTCCCATCATTCTTCCACCGTCCAACTTCCAATGAAGTTCTTCTGCCTACATTTTTTTTAAGCACTAAAAATATATATTTTTTCAGAACAAAACTATTTTAACTATTTGAACTGTTTTTCCGTACTGTTAGTTATTAATACAGTCTGATTCTTACAGTCTGTGATGTTTTCAGTAAACGTGAGCGGGGGTGTGAAGTTAATGTACTTGGATATGAAGCACCTTCGTATACCTGTCAGGTTCTAACCCATCAGTGTCGGCGACTACATTATTTGTGGTTCTAATTTCATTACTATTTGTCTGTGAAGCCAGAAAACACCTAGTATAATCAGTATTATGTTTCCATGTGGCTGATAATTTGGCTAAGAAGGTGAGCAATATTCCCCGTGGTGTCTATTAAAAGATAAGTATGTTTCTGCACCGTTTCTTCAAATAATATTTACATGTTGAAGACGCTGTACAATTTAGCAAACTTTAAAAATAACTACATCTAGCATGAAAGTAATCATTTTTTTCGCACTTTGTTTTGAACTTTGAAAAAAACTCTTAATTTTTATGTTTTAGTAAATTTCTCATTTTGACCCACACTATGTGATTTTGAAAAACACCAGGAACAACAGCTTCTTGTCTTTTATTAGCCAATAGTTCATCAAAATTAATTGGCTTTGTTTCCAGCAATATATTCTCTGAACGCCGTCAATAAATTACACTACTGAGATTTTTCACTTAAAATGAAAAGAAAAACAAAATCAACATAATTTCTATTTTGGCTGGAAAACAACGGCTTGATCCTTTGAACGATAAAAAGTTTAAATAATTTAAAATAGTTATAATAATGCTTTTATATATGGGTATATTTAACGTGTATTGCATTAGACATCTAATAATGTCAGTTTTCTGTAAATAATAATTCTGTACGTGGCCCCTCGTAAACTAATTTCAGTTTTACATAAAATCCTTCATACAATACACACAAATGCTCCCATTTTTTTAAAAAAAAAAGTGTCAAAAAGACAAAATAAAGTTTAGCACATTTTTCTGGGCAGATAAAACACAAAGATCTAATATAAAAACACAAAAGAGAAGAAAAGGAGCATAAAAGCACCAAGTGAGGAAAACTGAAATTAACTGAAATTAATAGAATATTTCAATTATTGTGATATTCTGGCAGGTGGAAATATTAGCACCATGATATATAATATAAATATAATAATAATAATAATAATAATAATGTAACAATAGCAATATGTTTTGTAATTTTAAAACACCGTACCAGAAACCTGTGCTTAAAAATAAGTATAATAATTGGAATACATTTTAAAAATTCAAAATATTTTTTAATATTAATCCTATTCTAAATTATTTCACAGGGATAATCTTGGTGAAATTTAGATTTGAAGAGGCTGATGATAAATCAGACTCCTTCTACGTTGATTAATAAGTAATAATAAACAGCCTCTGGCAGTAAGCCTGCTCTCATCTATACGGTTCTCTTCTCTGAATAGCTACTGCGTGGAAGTGACTCAAAGCCAAAACCGTTCTTGAATACAATGGGGCATCCAACAGAGCAGAGCTAAGCCACCTGACAAGAATATTTTATCAAATTACTTGGTATTCATTAGAGTGCGGTGAGAAAAGCAATATTATTTTTAACAACATATCGGGAAATTGGGCAGATTTCGGCTATTTTGTCCTAAAGCTTTTACTTTGCAAACCATTTTCCATAATTTATATCATACATATTTATGTGTATTTATTTATAATAATTATTTTAATGTTTTAATGTAGGCTGTAAAATGTATACTGATTTATAATAAACAAATATGAATAAATAATTGTGTTTTA
The DNA here is from genome assembly GCA_009364415.1 of Spea multiplicata. Taxonomy (NCBI): domain Eukaryota; kingdom Metazoa; phylum Chordata; class Amphibia; order Anura; family Pelobatidae; genus Spea; species Spea multiplicata. The sequence goes on along the minus strand of VKOC01001162.1, from coordinate 19,654 downwards.
ATATCATGCAAAAGTCTGGAATCCAATAGTTTCACAAATTAGTACAAACATAAAGGTTGATTTTCACACTCAAAGATTGGAATTAAAACTGAAGCCTTTCAGCTTATAATAGTAAACATTGTATCGTAAGAAAAGATAGATTTGGGTTTTTTGTTTAATGACTGGTTTCATTAACTCACCTTAACATTCCTGTTTCTTGGCTTTTACAAGCTTAATGAATTGAATCTGTTAGGTGTCACTGGAACCAAACAGCAAATTCAATAATCTGTGGTTTAATTTATTGCATTTTTCACCATTTAACCTCCTGCAGGCTCCCTAATGTCTATTCAGATCTATATTAAATTAAGTACCGACGCTAATGAAGGACATTAAACCTGTCAGAAAATTTTTCTTTCATTAGGCAGATTATACTCGGGCTGAACTGTAAATGAGTAAACATTCGTTTTATTAAACCAAGCAAAAGACATGAGCGAAAACGATTCCTAATTCCCAGCCCTAAAGCCATGGGCTGTATTTTTAGTACCTTTAACATTTTTCAGAGGATCTATGAAAGCTTCTCCGGTTGATATATAAACATCGCTATCATGAGGGATATCTTTTGGTTCGAAGGCTTCCGTGCCGTCTGCCAGGAACACGCGTCTGGCGGCCATGTTTAATTCCAGCTTCACGGTGCACCTCTCCAGCAGCTAATAAAGATGGAAAAAGGTAAGACAACAGGCTAATTATTAAAAAATATGCTTTAACGCTTCTAAATTTAAAACATGTTAACGTAATCCACAGAGCAGTTTGAGCTTCATAGATTATGCATTAAACTTATTTTTATTTTATTTTATTATTTCGTATTAAGATCAATGAAATAAAATTCCCTGAAACTAGAATCGGAGTTGTCTCACATGGACCTCTAATAGCTTTAAATGGATTTCTACTCTTAGCATAAATTATAATTTATTTACATGGATGTACAGAAACAGTAATATTAATTACCAGCTGAATTGTAGGTGCTGAAATTTTAGCAGGTCTTGTATCAGTTCCATTTTTGTAAGCCGTAACTCTGATGACCCAGACTTTCCTTTTAAAAACTGGAACAGTTCCATAGGTAGTGTGGGAGCAATGTGGACTTCTTAGTGGATATCTAAAAGAGGTTTGAAAAAGACATTACACTTAGTTAGAGAGACTCTTTAGGGCTTCCATTTATTTTTCCAAACATAAAATAGACGCAAGAAATGGTGCTTCTACAAACTGAAACAAAATACAAAATACGTGCAATTTTAGTAAAAAAATAATCAATCAAAAGGTAATTACATATTAAGGATTTTTTCTTGAGATGATGCCTGAAATTCTATTCTACACCAATGCCACAGGGGTCTAAGGGACTAAGGGTTCAACTGTGGTCACAGGAGGATATTAACCATCTTGCCATACTTACCCTTACACTCCATTGTGCTGCCCCACTAGACGTGACAACATACAACATCATATGTTAACAAGGGTGCAAGTGTTAGGGAGAGAGGTCTCTGTTGGAGGAGGGAAGAAAGAGCCCCCGAATACATTGCCAGTAGGGCTATGCTAAGAGTATAAAACTATAGCTACTATAGCCCTCTGTTAAATCAGTTCAGGCAATGTATTTTTTCACAGATATACACACTTTCATTTGATTTGGGACTTTTACTTTACATTACAACTCTCCTGAGGAAGCCAAACTTGCACTGGGCGAAACGCATTGAGATCAGATTGGGACCATTTGGATTTCCGTTTATTGTGAGCAAAATCAGCTGGACTCTTATACCAAAAAGTGATTGTGCATAACATTCGGCTGGGCCAAAATTTGTGTTAATAGTGTAATTTTACCCTCATTTTTCCCTTTTTGCTGAGAGATTGCTCCATTGGAGTATCTTTGATCTTCCAGATTTTAAAGAAGATATTAAAATAAAATTTTACTACACTTTGTGATGGGCCTTGTGATGCAATTCATTTTTTTTTAATATTGTGCTTTTACAATATTGCACTATTATTGTTGTCCCTTTTTTTTCCAAGTACATGCTGTTCGATATTTTTTGTTTGATGATTTTGAAAAAAAACCCATAAATTTCATGCATAGATTAATCTATGGAGCTCAAACTGATCTGTGGATTGTGATGGAATTTAAGAATAGTCACACTTTGCTTAAATTGTAGAATTTAATAATATTGTAGTACTTATCAATATATATTTAAACAGAAATATTTTAAAACATTACTGTGCAATAAATTATTCAATGTCTTTTTTATGCTTTTTGGATTTTTTTTGTGTATCTTAAAGTGGTGCTACAGAATTGCTATTTTGTTTGAGTGAGTTTATGTCACCTGGAAAACAACAGAGAGAACTGGAGAGCGGGGAATGTAGTTTCTGGTTTAATTTGTTTCCTTTCAAGTAAAGGTCTCTGTACTTGTTGGAATGCCAAAATCTTGTGAGGAGAACATAGGAGCCGAAAGAAAAAAAACAAACAAATGAACTCTACTTAACAGGTGTAAACCCTTTTGTAAAGAAACATTCCGGCGGCAATCAACAGAAAGCAACAAGGGACTGCTTTGATTACCTAACGTGACCTGGAGGAACACTGGCAGGGGTGTTTCTCTTGGATGATGATGAGAGGCAGGAATTGTCTGCACTGTCTGTTTTGTCGAGGTCTACATCTGAAAGTACATTTCTGCTCTGAACGGATGCTTTTTGAAGTGGGAAGCAATCTTGATAGGCTGACCTTCTTGATACACGCACCGACTGAAGAGGAGTGTCAGGGCTAAGATGGGGTCGCTTGTCATATCTTCTGTCTTTGCTGTGTCTTGCTGATCTATTAGCATAAGGGGATTTGTATTTTCTAAAGGAAACAGAGGATATAAAAATACAGAATATTAGAAATCAATCATTAGAACATCAGTAATAACATCAAAGTTATGCAGATGTTTTCTTAGTCAACCCAAGAAGCCTACAATGTTGCAGATTTCCAACACTAAATACACTTAGTTTTAATGAAGAGAATGCAGAGCGTGGATTACTCAACAGTGGAGGATAAAACAGGTCTTTCACACTTACACTTGTCTTACAAGTTCTCACCAAGCAGAACTTCAGGGCCTGCGACTTAAATAATTTTGGAGTCTGACCACCTCCTCTCCCCCTTCATCTCCACTCTGTCCATTCCATGTGCTCGAGTTTGTGTGAAGAATGGGATGTAGTTGTAAATTTGGCAGGAGGAAGAGTGACCTCTCTTCCATGTAGGAAATATACATGTATTTTCTCCAACAAGGAGAGGGAATGAAAGGACATACTATAATTGGGCCCCTTGAAATTTGGGGCCAATTACGAGGAACATCCACTGGGATTCTCACTTTTTCAGCTTACCAAAATCTGCCAGACAGCAGATGGAATGGTTACTTCCATTGTCTTATTACGTGGACCCTTGATAGTTAATACCTGGGCTCAGGTTTGAACCTATCTGTGCCAAAACTATACTGGCTAGTGTGGCATCTTATGGTAATTGGTGGCACTGAGGTGCTCAGCACGTCTACAGACTGTATTATTGTTGACAGTTACATTAAAGTGTAAAGTAACATTGCACATTAATGTAAAATGCATTTGCTATGTTACTGTTCTGCGGATTTGATTTCAGCAGCTGAATAGTAACAGTTTCCAAGCAGTTGTCCTTGCTGTCACTGTACTGTCTGAGTGGTTCTTGGAAAGCCTTCTTTAGCCACTACAGCAACATTCAAATATTAATGCCGAACAATTACTCACAACCTATAGTGTGGTACATCACAAAGTGCAGCTTGTGACAATTCTGCAAGTCTATATTTAAACCTTATTGAAGTTCACAATACTCTGTGCTTGTGTAGATTGGAATCCAACAAAGCTTGTCATTTTTGAAAATGAACCTATATTATTTATGTGGGCTAAGTAAATCTATTATGAATCGAGAGAAAAAATAGCTACTGGTCAAAAATTATAGTGGTTAACTAAATTGAATATCTCATTTTTCATAATACTCTTGACAGCATTAGACTGCTCTGGGGATTTTCTTTTAAATTGTCCAAGAGATGTTCCGGAAAGGATTTCTTCAACAAAATATTCCATCCCTCAAGCTGTACTGGGGATGGCCTCATGATACTGGTGAGATTTAGACGTGCCAATATTTCATTTATACAATCTGCAGGAATATTTGGGACTTGTGGTTTAAGTCTTGTTAACGTCCCAGCTAAGGTTTTGATATATGACATTCTTTAATTTTCAACAGTATAAAATGCCTACCGGGGTAACGTTTTCATTTGGGTAGATGGTCTCTCAAAAATGTCCACATATTCTTTGACAATAGCATTCTCCAAGCTGCTTGGTCTTGAACAGGATGTTGAGGAAAAACAAGAACTTTGCCAGGAGAAAGTGGACAATTGGCTCTCAACGGAGGAAGCGCTTGATGGTCTTTTGGGTCCAGCCATTTTCCTGTAGCGAAAATAGAGATCATATAGAATTGAAAATCCCAAATGCATTACTGGATTGTGCCAATCATCTGTATTCATCTGTTTCTGGAGAGCATTGAGACATACATCCTTAATAATATAGTTATTTCAAGAGATTTTTACGAGTTGACTTCTTGATAATTAACTAAGAAGCAGTGCTGCATCCACTAAGGTCAACACCAAAAATACATAAAAACATAAAACCCTAGTCACACCTCTAATGGAGCCCCCTAAAACCAAAGTACCCATGGATGGCATCACGTTATGTCAACAACGAGTTCCCTTTAAAGAGACATCTAAGTATGGTTACAAGTTCAAGGGCATCCTGTGCTCACTATAACTTTTTATAGGCATTTTTCTGGTCATCTCTGTGCATGGGGCAACAGTTAATCCGCAAACACCTTTTGTATTAAATGATAAGAAGTTCTGGAAATCTGAGCTGATGATGAACCCTCGGGTCAGTGTGCTTCATCTCTGGGCAGGGGGGTGACATCAGTGCATTAGTTTCACCCCAATATGCGACTAGCCATACCCCCTGATTGTGACCATGCCCATTCCCTGCCTCCTATACGGAGCCGCAGAAGGAGGCCAAGCCTGGGAAGATATTATGGTACGAGAAGAACAGAATTACAGAGTCAAAGCCGAAACTGGGGGTAATCTATCATATTTCAAAAATCCTCCACTGGGACAAGTGCATGTCAATTGTAACAAAATATTACACACTTCAACAAATGAAATCAAAATCAGACTCAAATTAATTTTGAGTTCGGAAAGGGTTACTTCTTCCTTGTTGAAATGTTAATCAGATGAACATCTCTTTCATAGAGACGTCGAATCACTGAGTGAACAATTTCACAAATTAGGATTGATGAAGTATGTCAACCACTGAAAACTGCACCTTTCAGAAAAAAACATCTGTAAAAGGTATGTTCCTGATCCGCTTTTTTTTTTCTTTTTGAACATTTTGTCCTTAGAATGTTTTTATAATTACACAATGATGCATTACATAAAAAAAGACATACCAAGCGTGTGAGACAGTTTAATAATTACTATCTTCATGTTCTGTTTTTATTATCTGTACACAGTGAACATATATTTATTTCACTTATGCTTAGTACTACGGCGGCATATTATTTCACATATAAATAACACAGTAAAATGTTGTTTCAAGCTAATAATCATCAATAAATAAATGATACACAGTTTCTCTCTAAACAGAATGTAACTCTGTATTTAAGGGGGGGGGCTAAACAGGATAATAGAATCCAGCTAGTGGCTAATAGAATAGAATAGAAGTTATTTTGTAATTCTTGTTTTTACGTCTTACTGGGAAGCTCGATTTCTTTACTTGTCCAACCAGGACTGGATTGGCCATCTGGCACACCAGGCAAATGCCAGTAGGCCGCTGGCCGCCAATCACACATTCACCGGCAGATGGGATGCTGTAGCATGCGGCCGGCGGCTGAATATGCCCATCCACTCACCGTGTCAGCAGAGAACAGAGATCAGACACCGAGCAAGCGGCATTGTCTTGTTGCTTCTGCTGTGAGGTACGCTCACGCTCGGCTAATAAGTTAATTACATCTCTCTACCAACCTAGAAGGAGCAGAGAGTGTCTGTCGGCTGCCGGCCACCCTGTAAAAGCAGCTTGTAACTTCTCAAGTACTAGCTACTTTCTCAAAATGTTGGGGGTATTGGAAAAGCAATTTTGACTTCTTCTAAAGAAGCTGAAGTTAGTTTCAAAGTGTGGCATCACACAGCTGCTCGGTTACTAATTCATGTATATACATTGTTTTCTGTATATATGTGAATATGTGCCAGGAAAAGCAAGATTTATACACATTACAAGCACTGTTTTCAAACTGTTATTTTTTTGATAAAAATACCAATGTGCCTGGCAAAAGATATAACACCGCTGGGGTATTTTTACACACCTCAGCATCTGCAACCTGCTAATTAACAATTAGTGATCATTAATAGCATTGGGGAAAAATAATGGCCTCTCGGTGGATCTAATTTTCCATATAAAAAAAAGAACACTTAAAGGGTTTTAGACAAAGCATATGTTTATGATCTAAATCACGGGTTGATGGAGACAAGTAGGAGACATAGGTAAAGAATCAGCTGGTTCTTTACTGTGACATAAATTTGGTTAAGCTGACTTGACTTAAGTGCTTCTCTGTCACTGAGATGGGCCGAGTCAGACGAGTCAGGGGCTCGTTTCCTCCCAGTTATACCATTTTGGTTGCATTCTACTGTTTTTGTGGTATGGAACGGGTCAGTTTCTTCTTTCTCCGGGCCGGTGGCCATGTCCACCCATCACCCATGTTCTGTCTTTGCTAATTCTTACCCTTGCTTCCTGCCCACTTCCTTCCGCTAAAGGTTGCCTGGGAGTATCCATCCCTGTTTTGTGGCAAAGGTGTTGCTGTCTGCGCATACCTGGTCTCTAGGTCAGTTTCTTCATTCTCTGTTTACGGGTCACTTGCTACAAACTTTCCATTGATTTTGTGAGGGTCCCAGCTGTTTCGCGAAGGACTTATTGACCCTCAAATGGAGAGCCCCCCTAAGGTGTAACTGCCAGTAAGTATCAAACTTGTTGGATGTCTTACTTTAACTTAAAAAAAAGCTGAAAACATGCTTTTAGTAAACTCTTTAGTGAAAAGATCCCCTGGACAGGAATATTGCTGAAAGAAAGGTTTGGGGTAATGTAAATTAACAATGAATCTTAAAAAAAGATTCTAGAAGGATTTACATTTTTTCTCATATACTACTTTATATATTGCAACATAATTATTTTTTTCATTCTTGGTGTAAGGCTTGGGGAAAAAAATATTTGTGTACAAAATAATGGAAGCCGAATCTTAAATGCATAACAGACATGAAAGAGGAAAAATGCACAAAAAATTATTTCAAAGTAAGAATGGTTTTATGTAATTTTCAGGAGTGTGACACACCAATGAAGAAGTCACCCCTTCAAACCTATTTATATATAAATACCCCCCCCCCCCAAAAAAAAGAAACTCAAGATTAACCACCACATCAGAAGGGCTTTATACATCTGCATGTATAAAGGTTGGTAGTTCTGTATATATATATATATATATATATATATATATATATATATATATATATATGTATATATGTATATATATATATATATATATTTATAATATATATATATATCTATATATATACTATGAGAGCGATTTTATTCATTGCGTTTACCATCCAATGCTCGGGTAACTTTAACTATCGCTCCAATATTTGTCCACATTTTTTAACAATGTAGTTTATATTTTCTACTAAATGTGTTAATATATTTATTCCTCTGTCCCCATCTACTGTAATGTTTACCATTTCTGTATGCCTATAACACTGTCATTCCCTGTTCTTCATCGTGGCTTCATCACTCTGTGATATTGTCATGTCAACATTTGTACGGTCCACTGCGCTCTTATAATAACTGTTAGGTATTATGGAAAGTGTTACTGTGTGAACAAATCACGCTTAATATTTTTACTTTTTTGCTTTGATTACATGCTTGTTTTTTATAAGGAACTTGTGTGTGTTTTCTTCACATGACCCCCCCCCCAAAAAAAAATCTTAATTATACCATAGTTAACCCATTATGCTTTTTAAGTACCATAACCTTTTGGGCATATCAATGTGGTTTCTTTCTGTCCAAACCACTGTCAGTGCTAAAGGATTTTTTTAAAAAAATACAAATAATAATAATAATAAAAATAATAATAATAATACTCTTTCTGGACACTCATTTTCAACAAAATGATTTCCATCTTTTCTAATTACAGTTTAACGTTTTCTGCTTACGATTTACATCTATTTTATGATGCCTATACATTTTATTATGAACCCATTTTTACTTTAAAAGGACACTGCACCTATCATTTGCACTTTATTGCGTGATAGCTGAGTGTCCCTTTTAAATGTATCCCTCTTAGAAGTGCATGAAGGGATTCATCAGAATCCCCCTATGCTTTAGCCCTATTTCCGCACCCCCTAGCTTCTGCTTGCCCCCACGCATCCACTGCCAGTCCAGTGCTGGCTTCTGCAAGAGTTCCAGGGGGGCTAAAGACACCTCAAGCACGGAAGCACAGAAAGTTTCCCCATTGGTTTTAATAGGAGTTCTTTCTTGCCACTGATTGGCTGCTTCAAGTAGCCAGAGGTATGCACAGGAGGCATACATACAGGATGGAATGTGTGCTGTAGCTCTGGAGCTGCAGCTTCACCTAAAAGTAAGTTTTTATTTTTATGTATTTATTAATTTATTTATTGACATACACGTTAGAAATCCCTATTGAAGCACTTACAACTAACCCCTTTATGACTCACAATGCATTGTTTTTAATGGGTTTAAGGACAACCCATTGTCCTTAAGGGGTTCATTTTATTTGCATTTGTCATCGGTGTGGCTGTATGGGACAGTCAACTATCCCTTTAATAAAACTGTTATGAATGTACTATTAAACAGATATAAAAAAGTTGACTATAAACAATCAGTTCCCAAGAAGATTGATGGGATCACATAATTGTTTCTTGGGTCTTCAAAAGTAATCGGTATGATGCTTGTGATGACATATTCAGTTACAAAAGTGTTTCATTTAGTGCAATCTGTGGACATCACTTCAAGCTCTGTTTGACAAGAATTTGGTTTTACTTCCTCTTTAAATGAAAAAAAAACAATTATAAACAAAACATAATTAAGGCTCCTAATTATTTGCTTGATTCCTCCACTAAATCTCAAAGCCCATTAGGCTTCCCTTTTTTTAAACAGAAACAAATATAAAGATACAAGTCCACGATGTGAGATACAACGGGGCACGAGCCTGTTCATGTAATGCTTCAAATTATCATATGTGACTGCATTTTACTCCGTTGCTCTTACACTCACCTGCATCACATTAGACAAGGTAATAATTTATGATAATCATATGAAAATATACAATTAATATTCATCACCTCTCATTTCTCATCACTTTGGATGATCAGTAATGCAGAGTGAAAATGCTGTCAGGTTTCTAATTGCTTTGTAACGGGCTTGAAACAAGAAAATCATTATAACCAAACAATCTGTCACTTGTCTGTTACTTTAACTATCTATCACTAAGAAAACTAATTAAAGAAATTGATAATAAGCTACAAAAGACTGCTGTGAAAGGTGATTCGGCTGCACGTTTGTTCAAAATGGCAGATTGTTCTTAAAATGAGCATTTAGAGAGGAATTATTCAAAACATTGCGGGTGTAAAATGGTGAAATTCTCCGGCATCAGGCAAGGGATTCTTAATAAAAAGTAGCTTATATTAAACAATCAAAATATGTTGCAGGGAAAGAAAAAATAATACAATAAATGGAGAACTTTGGATCCTCTTATTTCAGAATAATGAGACCTAATGAGATACCACACCTAAAGGGCATCAGGGATGCCCCTGTGGCGGGGATGATATTATTTTATTTTATTATTAATATATAATTATTATTTATTTTTTATAGCACTTTACCCAAGTACCAGGGTCTCAGGTTGACGGGACAAAGCCTTGGGATCACACAGACTGGAGCTGACGGCGTAATATTGTAGTGTGATTGAATAATATCTGGGGGACTGCATCAGCACTTTTTTATTGGGTAAATCACAGAAATAAAAATCCCTGTTTAAAAAAAACATTACTTGATAATGAATATATATTCTCTGGGTTTGAATGCACCATCTTCTGGAGATCCTGGCTTTTGCTCAGGGGGGGGGGGGGGTTGCCGATGATTATGATTAAGACTAGCCCCTGTAAGAGGGCAGTGAGCGGTCGAGTCTGTATATACCAAAATGTAATCTTTTACATTATTATTTTTCTTGTAATAAATTATATGATTAGAAAAAGTAGCAAAATGCTGGGAAATAAGTCGCCGTAAGTAACAATTATATTAAAGAAATGACAGTACATGTTTACCAATTATTCCTTGCACTTGCATTCCATTAACCTGTAACTATGGAAGAACAAATCCATGTGGAATTCATGAGCCAAGTAGAAGGAATGAGATGAACTGTATGAATAGTAGTATGAATATGATATATTCATACTAACCCCAGAGGAAACTGACTATTAAGTTGAATCTTCTATTGGGGTACAAGCTTTAGCAACATTTGATTGTCTCTTCATCTGAACTTTACATCTTTGCCTGTGTTGGGCCAACAAAAATATTTCAAATGCTAAAAAACAATGCTAGATTTAGGTAATACAAGTCTAATTTAAATTTAATTAACACATTAATCACCAGAAGGCAGGTGATATTATTTTGTACAAAGAACATGCATATGGTCATCATAATGCATAAGGCTATCAAAAGCAACAAAAAGACATCAGCCACCAAATTCTATGTTTTGTTTTTTTTTATATTAAAATTAATAAGCATTATTTTTCCTGGGAACGCTGCAGGTTTAACAGAGAGTCTCTAGGAGATGCTGAGTCCCTGGGTCTCTGGAAACCTATGTGTATTAAAAAGAGAAAGCAAATCATATATATATATATAAACACACAATTTCTTGACCGTGAACCATTTTTTTTGCTGGTTTACCTTAACGAATATGTCTTATATTGCATTGATTTAATACATGCAAACATAACCCCCATGGTTAGGAGTCCTCCATAAGGAGGCACCTTCTCACTTCCATCGTGACACCTTATCTCCCCCGATTCCTGCACGTTCTTAGTGGCAAAGAAATGGTAGCTGAGTCAATTAACAGTTCGATTACAGGTCCTAATTGCACTATTCCAAAGGTGGCAACAATAATAATCTTTTAGGAAAATGTCTCTGTTGGTTATTCACAAGGCTAAGCGTAACTGGGTAAGCTCTCGCTCATTAAGTATGGTGTAAGGTTAGAAGAACAAGGTCTTCTGAAACACAAAAAAGGAATTTTATATTAAACCATGTAGACAATTTGGGTCTAACATTTTCATTTGCAATGTTTTCATTAACTAAATTTAATGGCCATTTTTTATATAACATAAGCTCATTAATACTTTTTCATTAAATATGCTGAAAAGCAGTGAATTAATGTGGTTTTGTACATAGAGTATGTGTGATATTTTTTTATTTATTTACTATATTAGTTTATTGGGTATTTTATCCCCCCCCCCATCATTTTCCTGTGTTTCACTTTCAAATAAAATAAACACATTAATACTTTTTTTAATAAATATACTGGAGAAAAAGTGAATTAATACGGTTTTGTACATACATTTTGAGCATATATGATTTTATTTATACCTTTATTTATTTTTCCCTGCCTTACCATTTTCCTGTGTTTCACACTTTCACTTTTTTGTGTCCTCAGTCATTCTGCTTTCATGATGTCATAACCTCCTACTGTAGTGTAAACATCTGCTGCACATTCCGTTGCTCAAGCAGATAGCTTTCTAATGTGAAGGAGAGAGGAGGATGAAGCTATTTCTCATCGGTTTTATTATTTGGATTATTTTCAGTGCTTCTGAAAGCTCTGAAAATGGAGGTGAGTTTAGCCGTTATTTAAAAAAAAACTGACAGTTGCTTTAGGGAAGATATAGAGAAAAGATTGTTACCATTAACATTATAAATGATGGATATTTAAAGATTTACAGCTTATTCTATTACTGTAACTATTTACTCCACTTACAAATTTAAATAAGGTTAATGTTTATAATTTTCAAATCGTTTTAAAAGCTAAATTATTTATGAAAATGTGTATTCTGGATTATTCATATTCAAATAAAATTCACTTATTTTATTCTGTGAACATCTTTTTTTATTTGTATGTTATTTTAATTTAAACCAAATCCTCCTGATTCTCCAATGTCTTTTTATTTAAATTTCAGTCTGTGGAGACAGACCCCTAGTGGAGGATTTCCGTGGCTCCCCCGTGGTTGGGGGAAAGGATTCGGAGCCCGGTGGATGGCCCTGGACAGTGAGCATCCAGGAGAACACCGCCATCGGGTATTTCCATCTATGCGGAGGTGTCCTCCTGAATCATTTGTGGGTTCTGACAGCTGCCCATTGCTTTAAGAATCGCAGCAAGTAAGTAATTTAAATTACAACTAATTGGGATCTTTTAATACAAACATTTAACATTAATTGAGCTAATGGGGGCTCGTTCCTTTATGGTTAATATGGTATTTATTAATGACAGAGAAAGTAAGATAACTGATAAAATGTATTTTGATTTATTCAGTGAATATTTTTCCTGGAGACTTGTGTTTGGCGAAAACGAACTAACAAAGATGGGGAAAAATGCTCATATCCGGACTATAAAAGAAATGATTCAGCATAAGAACTACGATCCTGAAACGGAGAGGAATGACATCGCCTTGCTTAAGCTGAACAAGCCCATCGTATTTGATGAATACACTCAGCCAGCGTGTCTCCCTCCCAAAAAAGCCATTCTGAGCAAAATGGACGACTGCTTCATCGCAGGATGGGGCATCCGCGAAGAAATGAGTAAGTACAACCTTATCTGCAAATTTTGTATAGACTTCCTCCGTATCCCAGAATTGTCCTGTGGACTTTGGTTGGCTCAACTGCAAGCTTTAAGGCTTGGTGGCTCCACTGTAAGAGTGGTAGGAGACACATGGAGTGGGACGGGGCAGGGAGAACATTTTAAGGTTTGTAGTGGGCCCACTACAATAGTCTAGCCCTGCATTTAATATTTTTTCTTCTCTTCAGCCATTGAATCATCGGACATGCTTCAGGAGGCTCCTGTGAATCTGATTCCGGTAGAAAGCTGCAACAGCCCTACCTGGTATAACGGATCTTTGGGTGACTACAACCTCTGTGCAGGAAATGAACAGGGAGGTATCAATACCTGCGAGGTAAGCAGATCTTTTGCCGCATTTCCTTTTTACTCAGTAGCGATACATTGTTAATGTTTTCAATATCCTGGACAGTACTTGTTTTATAAAACTGTGCTGAGGAACAGCTGAAGTAATGGTAATTATTGAAAGTCTTTATTAAGGAATCTTTTCTTTCCTTTGAATCACGCAGAGTGACAGCGGAGGGCCTCTGATGTGCAAAAGACACAAAACCAAGTTCTACATGGTGGTCGGCGTAACCAGCCGGAGCTCCGGCTGTGCCCAGAAGAAAAACCCTGGAGTTTACACCTCGACCCAGTTCTACCTCGAGTGGATCTTAGAACACATCAAAATCAGAACGAAATTAAACCTGCATCTAAATCTCGGAAGATGAAGAAGATGAAGGCCATTAAAAAAATCTGGCCAAAACTAGAAATCAAAGAATCCACCACATCTGGGCCATCTCCTTACGGGAGTGAAGCATGTCAGCAATGTTTAGATTTGATTGTGTAGATTAGTAAACCAATAAATAAGAGAAAAAGTAAAGGTTGTGTGTTATTTACTCTATCTTAATCGGCATATTATATTAAAAAGGATTAGTGGCACTGAATTGTGGCTTCAGGCTTTTTTAATGTACTGATATTCTCCTAATACCATTACATTAGATTCTATCTCATACATATGCCGAGCTCTGATGTCCTCTTTATCCAGAATATATGGATGGTGAGGAGTTAAGATTCTGTCCATTCCCAGGTACTCGTGGATACCTGGGAACTTCTGGGCTCTGGCTACCCGGAGCCTTCCCTTATGGGACGCGGCCAGGACTGCCCACTGACGTCAGAGGGAAGTCCCGTGATGTCAGTGGGAGGTCCCCCCATTTAAAGGAATAATGGGTGGGGAGCGGGGTGCGTCAAGACAAGGCTCGCGACCCAGAGAAGCGGTCCTTCACCCGGCAATCTCCGGGTGAAACCCAGAGAGTTCCCAGGTATGATAATGTGGTATTCTGTTATCGTAAAGGAACAATTTAATATAGATTTTAAAAGAATGATTTATAGGTATTTGGATGGTAAATAGTGTGGCTCAGATACACCTATCTATAAGGGGCGAGGAGTGTGGGCACAAGAGCTTAACCACGCGATACAATACATGTGTCACGCCGCCGGGAGTGTCTCTGTCCCGGCGGCTCCGGACGCCACCAGGAGGAGAACCTGCCGCGCCTCTCGAACGCCGGCCGTTCGGGAGGGAGGGCGGTCCTCCACTCGCCGCACGGGGGTTAGTTGCTGGCAAAGGGTTGACCGCGGTTCCCGGGAAAACATCTTCCCGGGCAGCGGACAATCCCCCGCCCGAGGTAGGAGTCGGGGAAGGTTCAGCTCCGGGAACAACTGTTCCCGGAGCCTGAGTACTTACCCGTCCTCCGGTCGTCGGTCTTCCTCCCGGGTTCGCGCTCGTCGGGGATTTGATTGACGGCCGGGGGGGGCGTGGCCTCTTGTTTCAGGTCCGGGAGGGGCTTGTGTTTGGCGCCAGTTTTAAATAGCCGGCTGTGCCTTTCACAAGCACCCTGTTGTGGTATTACGTTTCTGGTTATCCGTTCCTGCTAGTTCCTTGTTATTTGATATTTGGCTTTCCTGACTTCCCGTTTGCTCTACGATTCGGTACCTTTGCTTGTGTCTTCTGGTTTTGACCCCTGGCTCGTCCGACTATCCTGCTCCGTGTATCAGACCCCTGGCTCGTCCGACTATCCTGCTCCGTGTATCAGACCCCTGGCTTCGTCCGACTATCCTGCTCCGTGTATCAGACCCCTGGCTCGTCCGACTATCCTGCTCCGTGTATCAGACCCCTGGCTTGTCTGACTACCCGCTTAGTGTATCTGTCTGGTGCTGCGCCTTGCTGCCTTTGCTCAGAAACTATCTCCAGCTGGTGGGAGGTAGTCCGCTGTTGGGATCATCCAAGTCCTGGGCTGCGGCTGCTGAGAGACTCCTCTCGGTAGCAGTAGTCTGGGCAGAAGAACTTCTGCGGGGACTACCTTCCTGAATAGCCCAGCGAAAAAGTGACAACATGGGGGCTGTGACCAAATATTTCAGGCTGCCTTTTCATTCCCACCCTGGCCCTCTACCCACACTTCATTCTTTCTAGGAATCAGCTGCTGTCGGGACATCTTACTCTCAGACATCCATAGCGAAGGTCGTTGTAATATCATTTACTTTAATCCATGCTCATTGAGTACAGCCTAAGAAACATTTATACTTTCACTTATTGAGCATAAGAACACCCCAGTCCTCAGATTCTGGTCTGTGTTTGAGAAGGTCTCCTAAACCTTTTTTCTTTTTAATCTGTTTAACCTCTAATATAGAACGTAACATATAATAAATAAATAAATAAATAATAATATAATAAATACCATTAAGGATATATGGCAATGTATTGGCTAAACAAGAAAGAGACATGAAGAGGCATCACCCAATCACAGCAGATCCTTACAAGTGAGGGGTCACTACAAATTCACATTATTTCCCAAAAACACAAATTAGTGTTTTGGCACAACACATCTTCACAGATTACCATTTCTGAATTCAAGTCCTCAAAAAAGAACCACTTTTCCATACATAAATATACAAAATATACCCACCAAAACTCTACATCATTTCACTCCTACTCAGCTCTTTATTTTCACAATATATATATAAATATAGCAACAATATACGGTATTCAAAAAAATAAGTATGAAGTTTTAATTTTGATGATATAAGACTATGAACTATAGAATACCTCCCTAGTGTCCCTCTGCAGCACTAAAAGCTATGATATTGTGTTTATAAACAGCACAAAATGGGCTCATAAAACTAAAATGAATAAATAATATAATCTTCTCTTCTTCTTGATGCCTTAGTTACATAAACAATTTTGGGAGTCGGGAGTAATAATAATAATAATAATAATAACTAACACTTAAGGACTATAGGAGCTGATGAGATATGCAATGCACATAATAATAATACAGCTGAGCTGTGAACATCATCATTGCATCTGATGTATATTATTATTATTAATATTTACACTATTTACATATTGTATCCAGCGCTTCCATACATTCAATGTATTTAACATATGTTGTTAAGAAAAATGATTCTGTTGGATCGTAGATCATAATAATTCCATCCATATCTAAAGAGACTCTTTAATAAGATAAATCTGCGGTAATAGTTAGTGAACCCTAAAAATCTTTGTAAAGGTTTCAGTCACTTGCGTTGAGGCTACTGAATATGGTTTATCTGGATCCATCTCAAAGTTGGTAATCAAATATTCCAGAAATGCTATATATTGTCTATATGACTCCTGGGACCGGTCTTCTCTGCAGTGCTGGACCGGAAGTTTCAAATCGGACTTGGAGCTTTAAGGCCAGAGGGTGACAAGAGGTCTGATTGTATATTGATAGAGGCCATGCAGTAAAAGACTGGATCAGCTGCACAAGCTGGTGACAGTGAGTTGTAGGCGCTATTGGGCACCAGCCCACCATGTGTTTGCCAGTCTGGACTTGCCCAACACAGTCACAGCCCTGGATCCCCAACAGTGACTTATTGCTTTTCTTGTTTAAATTATTTACTTTGTCATAGAATTTGACCTCTGGGCATAAAAACTGCTATATTCATAATAACCCCAACTGACTATTAAGCTGAAGTTGAATCTTCTATTGGGCCACTGGCTCATAGTTGCCAACATTTAAAAAACATTTCCAGAGACACTTTGCAGCACACTTTGAACATTTACAGCACCCACTGCCCCAAAAGCCCCGCCCACTCTGCACAACCAACATCATTAGAATAATTAAGCTCCGCCTGGTTATTGTGCCACAGATTATAACATTGAGTTCCCACCAACATTACTATACAAGGTGGATGTTATCACTTTTACTGAGGTTATATTGAGGAAATAAGATAAATAAGTAGCAAGGAACTGGAACTGCCGAGAATTAAAGAATAATAGCAA
The DNA here is from genome assembly GCA_009364415.1 of Spea multiplicata. Lineage (NCBI taxonomy): Eukaryota > Metazoa > Chordata > Amphibia > Anura > Pelobatidae > Spea > Spea multiplicata. The sequence continues at coordinate 2,354 of VKOC01001162.1, read as the reverse complement.
CACAAATGTCCCAAAACTAGTGTTTTTGTCATATTGTGTGCTTGTCGGGGGTTGAGCAAGGGGTTTGCATGTGCTTAATGGGATATTAGTGACAATGGGAAAGCGACTTACCTTTGGCACTGTTGTGTACTATAATGTGTGGAAGTTATAGCATCGCCCTCATCAGCATGTAGATAACCAGACATAGATATGATACAGTGCAGCTCACAGAAAGCCTGACGTATGTTATAGAGAATAAATCCAGTCACTATTGTCCAGTTGTCCAGACACTGGTGGTTGTACTGCATAACCCCAGTCATTATTTATTGATGAAGACAATAACAGTGGTACAGTGTAATGTCGATCATTTTATAGCAAGCCAGACATTGACAATGGTACAGCATACATTTTATCACTTTATCCTGGGCCTGAAGGTAGTGCAGTATAAAACCCATCAATATTTACAGAGTCTGACAGAGGTACACCACAACTAACTTCATTATATAGTGAGCAAGACGCAGACTGTGGTACAGCATAATCACTATCACTGTGTAGCAACCTAGATACAGAAGATGGAACAGCATTACTCCCATCACAATATACTGAGCCAGGCACTCATGGTAGAACACCATAAATCTCTCACTATATGTTGAGTCAGATATTGACGATGGTACACAATAACTTTCACTGCTACATACAAGAGTGATACAGACGGTTGTACAACATAACTCCCATCACTATATACTGAGCCAGACACAGATGGTGGTACAGTGTAACTCCTATGATTATAAAGCGAGCCAGGCAGAGGCGGTGGTACACCATAACTACCATCACTATATACGGAGTCAGACATTGATGGTGGAACAACATATCTCCCATCTTCCATCATTATAATCATTATTGTTGTTTGTATTTTGTTCCTTTTTTCACTCTCAATCACACGTTCACTCATTCCTATTCTCGCTCTCTCAAGTAAGGTGCATTATGAATTAAGGGGGGACCTTAACATGGCTATTGGTTTTCCAAATTTCTGTTTGCATATAACCTATGCTGACTATGCTGCACAATAGATACCAAAAATGTTAAAATACATGTATTCCTATTTATTAGGTAAAATACTGTTTAACCGTTCCACTAATAAGTATTTTTTCTTTAAAAATACATTTTTCTTTAAACCAGCACCAAACTTTTAGGGTGCAGCCTTTAATCGGATGTGGCCTATAATCGAGCCAATACTGTAAGTTAACTCATGCTCTGTCACACTCTTACTTATGCTCTTAATCATGCTCTCGTAGGCTTTCTCTCTGGCTCACTTCTGCTCTTACACTCTCTCTCAGATACTTTTTCTCTCAATGTCTCCATACCTTCTCTGCCGACTACTTCCAAGTTGCTGTCTTCTTGGCTGCAGCTATGATCTTCACTTGCCTCTTCTTCTTTTGTCTTCACTTTCATGACTTTTTTCTTCTGTCCTTTTCTCTTTAATACCAGTTCTGCTGACCAAGGCCTTATGAAGCAATTCCTCAAAAGGGCAAAAGATCTTGTTCACCGAGGCTTTGCCCCTTTGAGGAAACAATCTGGAAAGCATGGCCAGGAGAAGAAGGTGCCCATGCAGCTTCACTGAGCAGTGGAGACTGAGAGAAGCTTGTCGGAGGGTTGCCCTCAATCTCTTCACTGGTGGCGGCCCTCCCACAAACTGCCTGGAAAGTGGCTCAAAAATCAGGACTGACCCACCACAATCGGTACACTTGGCAAGTATGATAGCTTTCACAACATTTGTCTGTCTCTTTTTCATCTGAACTTTAAGTTGTGTTGGCCCAATAAAAATAATCCAAATGCTAGAAACAATGCTTAATATAGGTTAAAGTCTAATATAAGACAAATACCAATCACCAGAAAGCAGCACATTAGTTTGTGCAAAGGAAATGTATGCGGTTGGCATAATGCGTAAGACTATCAACAGCAACAAAAAAGACATCAGCCACCAAATTCTATAGATTTTTTAACATCAATATTAATAAGCATTATTTTACCTGGGAACGCTGCACGTTTGATGGAGAGTCTATAGGTGAGATGCTGATAGCCTGGGTCTCTGCCAACCTATGAGTTTTCAAAGCAAAGCATATTTTGAAAGGAGTTTTTGAAATAAAAGCACATTTTGTCCACTAAAAAAATAAAAAAATGGGTGAGAAATACAATGTTGTCAATGTTGTAAATTACTATTGTAGCTGGAAATTACTGACTTTTAATTAAATATCTTCATACAGTAGGCGTACAGAGGCCAAGATTACGTTTAAAAGGCTGATTGATCATTAGCAAATCTTTTTGCAAATATGTTACAACTTGAAATGTTAATGTTTTCAAGAAGATATATATAT
>VKOC01001161.1:0-16578 GCA_009364415.1 Spea multiplicata | reverse complement strand
CAAAACCACTCTGGATTTGTTGAGTCATAAGGAAGGTGGTCTATGTTAGATCTTCGGGCAAGCTGCAAAAGAAACTCCTGATTCATCTCCTGAGGAAGCCGGTTGTCCGGTGAAACGCGTTGAGAGAGAGGGAAATATTGGGAAGTTCTTGCTGCTGGACGGTGGACTTTCCTGTGGTTGGTTTAATGCTGATTACCTTGTACACATTTTTGTACATTTCATCTGTTGTAAGTGCAATACATTACCTTATCCACATGACTGAGTGATACTGTGCCAGTGCTGTTGTGTTTTTATATTTTTTAGCTATGAAGAATTAAAGAATATTTTATGATGAGCTCATTTATGTCCTTGGAAATGTGAGTGCATTACTTACTTGCAATACTGCTAAGCCTCATTTGCATACAGAGTTACACTATTGTTTGTCAAAAATCTCTTTTTCCTCATTTCCTTCATCCCCATTTGGAAGATTTGTATAGATTATTAAGTGTTGGAGGAACGCTTATTTGGGTGCTGCTGCCTAATTAGGGAAAGTATTATTTATTTATTTACACCAGTGGTGTGTGTTTGCTTTTCTTGTGTTTTTGGTTAATATCTTCTTATCTTCCAGGTATGATCATATTTCATTTGAACCCCTCATCTCCTGCTGTTACCCCTATTTTCCGCCTGGTATGTCTTTATCCTGCATGTCTCCATACCCTGCTGCTCTCAAAGGGTGTCCTCTAGTCTAGCTAGTCTAGCTTAATTGCATTTGTTAGCCAAGGTGTGAAACATCTGCCTCCTGTATGCAATCACCTTATCTGACCACTTGTGAGGCAGCCCTATAAATTCCCAGGCCTCACTTGGAAAAGCAGCTGCTGTGGCCTCCTCATAACTGGATAGTTAAGAGTTACACTGGAGTTAAACTGGAGGGAAACGACATACCAAGTACCACTGCAGAAAGCAGCTACACCACATCATCGGAACCAGATCAACTCATCCCCATCGCAAGAGCAGGGCCCTCTTCTCCTTTGCACCGGTTTGTTACTGTATGTGTTTTTGTATGTGAAATCTGTTCTACTGACTGTAACAGCGCTGCGGAATCTGCCGATGCTTTATAAATAAATGTAATGTAATTACACTTTGCTACAATGTAAAGTAGTGAGTGTACAGCCTGTATAACAGTGTAAATTTGCTGTCCCCTCAAAATAACTCAACACACCGCCATTAATGTCTAAACCTTGGCAACAAAAGTGAGTACACCCCTAAGTGAAAATGTCCAAATTGAGCCCAAAGTGTCAATATTTTGTGTGTCCACCATTATTTTCCAGCACTGCCTTAATCCTCTTGGGCATGGAGTTCACCAGAGCTTCACAGGTTGCCACAGGAGTCGTCTTCCACTCCTCCATGATGACATCTCGGAGCTGGTGGATGTTAGAGTCCTTCCATTCCCCCCACCTTCCGTTTGAGGATGTCCCACAGATGCTAAATATGGATGACAGATTCCTTTAACTTTATATGAGGAAAAGCACAGGTGCATTGTGTCCTCTGTGATCTTTTTTGTGTAATGTCTCAAACAACGTAGACTAGATACTATCTCTGCATAATTTGCATTACTGTAGGAACAGAGAGAGTTAATGTCATAACCTTATCAGTGAGCAAAGAAAAAATAGCCAATGGGATATTTGGAGTGTACAATTTCATTCCCAATGTGCTAGTCGCTAATTTTCAGACACTGAAGCCAAAGAGGTTTGGTTATCTAGGAATCTCCAGGCCACCCTGCTTTTATTAACCTGAAATACTTGACATGTTACTGAATCCTCTTCTCGTTTTCTAAAGACACCTGATCCACAATACGGTGCATTGAATCATTCAAGAACCAAGGCTAAGTCATATGCAAAAACTCTTTGTATCCCGAATTTCCCATTCATTTTCTGATGATCTATCAGATTCATGTGGAGGGTGTTTCCACTTTCCCAAGATGCTGGTTGTTTCTAGTTGTCTCCTTCTAGGACACATCTGGTTTCTCTGTAGCCATACAGCATTCACGTTAACACCAAGGCAATAAAAAGTATTTCCAGGTCCATTAGATTATCTTCAGGCGATATAAGTCCACCTAAAACCATCCTCAGGCCTTGAAGAATTGAAGAATTGGCATGTCATAGATTGCTCAACTGGAGATTAAAGGCTATATATATATGTATATTAGGTAAATATATATCTGCTGAAAAGGGCATTATCGGCAAAATGTTGAAATAAAACAAAACACCCGAAAATAATCACATGACTCTGCTCCGTTCCTTCTTCCCCTGACCAGAACAAGAGAAGTTGATCACACAGAGTGCGAGCCACACAGAGGGAAGCAGCAGGGCCCCTGTGGAAGTCTAAGAGTGAGAGATCTGCAGTTCAGGTAAGGGGATGGGGGAGGGTGTATGAACAAGTATGCGTGAATGAGTTTCTGTGAATGATTAGTATCTGTGAATTAATTAGTATATGAATGAGTGAATGAATGTTTGTGAATGAGTAAATGAATGAGTGCGTGTGTGATAGCATGGATGTGTAAGTGGGGGGGATAGCATGGCATAGGGAGGCTGTAATCACACTCCTATCATGCCCAGGTTCCAGCATGTACTGGCTGCCTGGGCATGATAATCATCCCAAATCAGCCAGGCATCTGGGTATACCTGGGCAATGATAGGAGTATATTAATATAATATTAATATATAATATTAATAATTGTTATTTAATTTTTGGTCCCAATTTGGTGTGTAACTTACTTTTTATAAAGTGGTGGTAATTTTTAAGTTTTTTTATAGGTGGGTTTGATTCTTTATGAAACATCCATATGTCTCAGATTCCCTCTCAGTCCCCATTAAACAAAGCAAAATAGGAAATTAAAGGAAACATTGTTTATTTTTTGAATATTTTTTTTTAATAACATTTTACTTTTCAACAAATTCGTCCGCATTTAAACATTTTCATGTTCGCCAAAATATCTCCAGTGTGGTGCTACAGTGTTTTAATTAATTGAAAGATGCCCACTTTAACCTATTCCATTTATATATATATATATATATATATTATATAATTGTGTGTATAGAAATTATGGATTCTCTCAAAATTGTATCTTTATTATTTATGCTTTACCAAAACAAATTTAATCAGATCTCTGGGCTAATGTTATGTAGGAATTATGATGTTTCATGTGAGTTAATAATTTAATATATATATGTAACCCACATGAAGGGTTCTGTGATTGTAAACAGCTGGCAACAGCTATGCAGATTATAAATTGAATGGCATTTTCTTTATTAGTTTGATAATTACATTAAAATATGTTTTTTAAACATAAATAGACAGAAAACAAATATAACAGTAAATGTTGAACTTAGATGCATATAATAACTATGGAAGCGCTTATTTAATTTTCTATAAATCTAGCCAGTTGAATGGCTTGGAAAACTGGGATAATATAAGCAACTAGCAGAAATGTTTGAAACAGCCATCAGATATTGTTATGTGGCTTTCATCTTGTCTTTTCCGTAGGCTCTGTTTTATGAAATCCAAAATCTAGGTCCAGACCCCATATTATGCATACTACCCTCAAATGCATACAGTTTATACAATGCATAATGATATAGATAGTTGTGTGTTGCACTCAAAAATGAAATGGTGTCACTGGGTAGTGGGAAAAACAAAATCACTTATATATGATGTTAGCCACTTTACTAGCAAAATAATTCAAAATTAACACCATTTGGTGAGACATACCGACTGCTAGCCAGAGAACCATTTTCAGCTGTGACTACGAAATAAAATATGAGAGAGGGTGGAAAAAGACCTACGCCCTGCTTATATATGGAAGGTATATTTGATTATTCCTACACCCAATAAAAGAAGTGGTTACAACTTTACATGGCTGGGACAAGTCAGCAAACTCATTTCGTTTGGTCTAGATGGGTCTTCAAATGAATTGAAAAGATGCTCACAATAACATCTCCAGCATTTAATGGTAATTGTTGTCTACATAGGATTTGAAGGCAAATAAGAACCCATTTGGTCTACTCATTTTTCCTGCTCTAAAGACTCAGACTTTAATCATTACTTGGTCTTGTCTTTCAGATAGCTTTATGTCTATCCCATGTGTAACAACCACTCTAGGGGGCCCAGACAAACCCTGCTTGCCCCTTTAAATCCCTCCCCTTTAAATCTGCTCTTCGTTCGTGCCAAGGGCTAACAGCTTACCATTCTTGCTTGTCACGTAACATGACCCCGCTCCATTCCTGCTTCCATTAGGACACTCCAAAATTGTTCACAAATAGCTGGTAAGCTGCATGCCGTTGGCGTTCACGGAAAGCAGACTTAAAGGGGCAGACAAAGAGAAAACTGTGGGTGAGGCAAGGGGCTGCGAGAGGGAGTATGTATGGGTATGTATGTGTATGTATGTATGAAAGTGTATGTATAATTGTGTGTATGAGCATGAATGTGTATGTCTGCTTGTGTAGGCGTTTGTGTAAGTGAGCATATATGTGTATGTGTGGGGGCAAAGATTACACAGGCAGGCTGTTTGGAGGAATGACAAGTTATTTGGTGACAATGATGGAACAGGCAGGCTGTTTTAGGGCACTGACAAGCTGTTTGGTAAAGATGGTACAGGCAATCTGGGGGCAAAGTCTGCACAAACAAGCTGTTTGGGGACAAATATGGCATAGACAAGCTGTTTGGGGGACTGACAAGCTGTTTGGTGGTAAAGAGGGCACAGGTAGGCTGTTCGGATGCACTGGCAAGCTGTTTCATAAAACAGTTGCACAGACATGCTGTTTGGCGGCAAAAAAATGGGACTAATATCATGTTTGGGGGGCAAAGATGGCACTGAAAAGCTGTTTTAAGAGCAAAGATGGTACAACTGTTTGAGGGCAAAGGTGTCAATGTTGCTTATGAAGTCGGAGGGCCCTGGAGCAACTTTCACACTGAGGGCCTGTGGTATCTAATTACGCCCCTGTGTTGTCGCCTGATGGGAGGCTGTTCCATTTCTACGTAGTACTTTATCTTGATGATTGTAGCCACAAAAATTCTGTTGCTCTTGTTTCCAGTTTGGAGATCTCTGGTTGCAAGCACAGAAAATAACTTCTTTGAACGCTCAGCTCCATTCCAAGGAATAACATGAAGACAGAGTAAGTGTCTATGCCTTTCCTTGTGACAAGTCAGTTGAGACAGCTGTAATTCGAAATTGTGACTTGTTCTCACTGCTTGTCCCCAAACAGTACATTTCAGTTTCTATCCCATACTCCCCAAAAGAATACCTGCGGTCCCTCTCTGGTCCCTTGTCCAATAACTAAATTACAAATACTATCCGGCTATAGGGTTTTCCTCATTAAATGGTAAGTTGCCAGGAGAGTTGGATGGAGAGTTGTGGGTTGAACTACCATACAAATCATTATGAAGGACCAAGACAGAGAGGTTTCTCCACCAAGAAGGGGTGAACTGACCCTGTATAATGTATAGTCCATTGAATGAGGAGACATACCGAGACATTTCCAATTTTGTGGGAATAGTTTTTGGAAGGCTCTTTTCTATTCCAGCAAGGTCCATAAAGACATGGTTGAATGAGTTTGATGTGGAAGAACTTGACTGGACCACAAAGAGCCCTGACCTCAACCCCATTGATTGTCTTTGGAATGGACTGGAACAGAGATTACAGGCCAGGCCTTCTTGTCCAACATCAGTGCCTGAATGAATGAACATCTACTGGATGAATGGGCCATAATTCCCAACAGAAACACGCCAAAATCTTGAGGAAATCCTTACCAGAAGAATAGAAGCTCTTATAGCAGCAAAATACCAACTACATATTAACGTCTATGTATTTAGAAGACAATGTCATCAAAGTCCCTTTTGGTATAATGGTCAGGTGTCCCAATACTTGTGTCCATATAGTGTATATATTCCTTTCTTATTCCTTTTCAAATATTTTTTTCTGCATACAGTGACACCTGCTATAATTTCAGCTTTTCGAATTACAAGGTCAAGCCGGGTGCGTTCCATTGCAAGTTATTAGCACACCTGCCTTGCAAGAGTATATCTCTAAGCTGTTAAAGTGAATATAAAATATGGTTTCATAAAGCAGTGGCCCATAGGAGGGGGATCAAATCCTTTTGAACATACTGTCAAGTTAATATTATGTATACAATACAAAGAAAATCTGGATTAGCTGTCATGCACCACATGGGACACCTGCACGCATGGTGTGATTTTCACATGTTTTACTAAAAATATCAAAAGTAATCATTTGTTATCACATTGCAGTGACCACCAACCACTCAAATCTCATTATTTGTGAAATCAGGATCTGTGCTTGACCTGGCAATGCTAAGATGCATTAAGTTATGTGAGGGTTTTTTTTACACTTCCATTACATTTCCACTTTGCCATCTATTTTCTCTTTTGCAACTTACTTTCAATACTGTTAGGCGGTGATTATGTGATTTTATATAGTAGGAAAATAAGGCAGTTTGTGAAAATTCCATAGTTAAAAACAGATGTGTGAAAAATTTGCACCATAGCCAGTACTGCCTTTACAATGAAGCCTAAGTATGAAAAGTGAACAACAAGATAAGTATTGGTCTTACAATATATTTTTGTTATTTAAATTGTTGTTTGCTCACTACGAAAGTGGTGTATTTTGTGTATAAGTTTAATTAATTGATAGATAGTGTTGTGAGTTTTGTATACATGGAATACATGCATTGCAGGGATGTATTCTGGCCTAATTACCGCAGAGTGGATGGCGGCAGCGGCATATCTCCCTGTTGCTGTTCTGTTAAATGGTTGGGCAGATCACATATCTGCCTTATAACTTCTCCAGTTACCCTACAACATCCTGAACCTATCCCAGGGCTATGAAGTGGCCTGTGTTTGACCCACTTTCATAAATGTATTCTGACAGCCTGGTCTCCTCTCTGACAGTAGAAGCCAACATAGCTGAGTCCTCACTGGTAGATACAATGTAATGATTTGGCTCAGAGAGCTCTAGGAAAAGCGCTGGTTCTCCAGGTCACTCGAATCCTCCGGGTGATGGGAACAGTGACCCGCCCCTTTATGTGTAGTTTTTTTCCGTGATGTCAGCAGGAATGCCCCCAACTAACGTGAGTGAGCAATCTTGGTCGCATCCTGCAAGCATAGACTCACGAGGGTATGGTGCTTACATGGACAACTGTTACATTTATACAGAATGCAGGGAGCAGACAGCCTCCTCTCTGTCATCAAACAGCTTACCTGAGATGAAAAAGCCCCGTACTATTATTATATTCACAAACAGGAAAACCACACATTAAATAACATTATGTGAGTTTGTTCTCATGATGCAAAATGTACAAAGTAGCACACGTGCATAAAGTTAACATTACACCAAATGCTGCCGGATAACCACATTGTGTGTATTATATATGTCAGAATCTATTGGTGACCACTGCATAATATAATAAAGATGCCTGGTGTCAGATTAAGCATTCCTATTAGGAAAAAAAGGTTTTCAATCATATCTTTACCATGAAGCTAAATCTACAGCATATTATAAAAAAAGATATACAAGGAATGTAATGAAAAGATAAATAAAGTGTTTTTAAATTTCGCAAAACACTAAATGACAAAACTTTCGGCATGAGGTGGAAACAAATGGACTTTTGTTTCCAACTGATTCATGATATGAAACATCAAAGCTACATATGAACACAAAGATACCAATTCTGGTCTGGAGGATAATGGATTACATGCCAGGCTTTGTTTTTGTTCCAAGGTGGCTCCGTCCCAAAAAGAAAGAAAGAATAAAAACAGCCTTTAAAATTACCTCAATGTGTGGGCTTTTGGATGTCTGCAATGTATTGTGTTTGCTTTTTTATTAATATCTGAAAATCCATCTGACATATGCTAACACTGCTTTTGGTTATATTTCCATATCGAAAAGTTCCAGTCAATAAGGAGTTACAAAAAGTTAAGACAAAGTAGACACAAACACCATATTGTAATGTCATCTGCTCTGCAAATAAAGTTAACGAACCTGTTCCATACCCTATGGACGTAACGGTACGTCTCCAAGGATTTGGTAAGATTACTTGTTGGACGTACCTGTACGTCCTATAGAAAATACAGAGGTGCACTTCTATGCGTTCTGCAGCTGGCTTGTTCCTTGCTGTATGAGGTATGAGGGGGAACTCCAAGTACCACTGCCCTTCCCGTCCCTCACTGTCAGGACTCTGCATTGATGGCCCATCATACCAAAGTAGATTATTAGGGTTTTTTTTATATCATATATTTGTCTTCCTTTACGTACGTTGGTAGTTTGAATTGCCTTTTGCATGCAAATTCCCCAAAAAACAAAGAACCTATACATGTGGGGCATTTCCGTAATCCGGAAATGCAGCCGAAAAAGTTTCTCTGCCATAACACATAACCTAATGAAAAAACTACAGGAAATGTCTACGCTTGGCAGTGATTGGTGGCAAAATGGCTGTGCAAAAAGTCTTTAAAATGCTTTGTCTGTTTTACAAAAATAAATACTTTTGTGCAAACACAGCATGCCAAATATATACATTCAACAGTTTTGAAACCATAATGTACACTTTATAATATAAGCCATATAACTGCTGCAGTTTTTTTTTCTTTCAATTTAAGTAATTTTGTGAGGATTCAGAAAAGAAAATATATATTTTTTTCTAAAATTTCTCATCCTAAAGTTTCAGCTGATCATGAAAAGTACCGTAAGCTTTCTCGCCTTAAAAAAAATATATATATAGTTTATATGGCTACACTTTTCAGAGGAAAGGGGAATGATGGCTGAACCGAGATATGGGTAAAACTGTCAAAATAGCTCCGGTATTTGAGGTTTGAAAACGCCCTGGCACTGAAGGGGTTAACAGGCCTGCAAAGTGTCTTTTATTAATGTTCCAAATCTACAATAAGATATGCAAAACATATTATCTGCTGTATTATGAATGTTTTGGGCACTTGCACTGCCTTAAATGCTTTAAATGATGCCAAAAACCCTAATTAAACCAAGCACATTATTAAAAGAAAATGTATTTTCATCTCAGACACATCTTATCATCTGTTAATTTGATGCAGACATAGCTTTATGCTATGTTAACAGAGAAGGGGACCTTAAAGCGACACTCCAGCCATCATATGAAGTTTAATGCATATCATAGCTGAGGTCTCTTAAATGTATGCTGTGCTTTCCTTGCAAATGCATTGTGCATAATTCTCCCAAACACTTTTGCCCTTTTCCGCCGCCCCAAGCTTTTTTCCATGCATGAGATGTGTGAGCTTGTGAGCTCCAGCTCTGTTTTGGTGAATGCTATGGTCCGGGGGGAGATGGGGATGCACCGATGTGGAATGCGCTTGCTTTACTGTTGTTGATTGGCGGCTTCAAGTCTATAGATGTAAAAATAACACATACTTAACAACATGGTGTATTATACAAAAATATGCATACCTATATGGAATCATATTTGTGTGAATTACTGATTAACCCCTTAAGGACAATGGGTGGTCCCAAAACCCATTGAAAAGAATGCATTTTGAGCCCGTAAATTTACGGGCTTTGTCATTAATGGGTTAAAAAATATAACCTTTGTAAGTTAAGGGAAATATTTTATACATATTTATGTCTTTTGGTGAAAAAATTATGTTTTCTCTGAGGGAGGGCCAGACTGGCCTGCTAAGGGGCAAATTTCCCTGTGGGCCAGCTGGTCTGGAGGGTTGGTGGAGCAGCACTGGGACCATGCTGATGCTATGAATGCAGCCATTGGGATGACAACCACTGAGGAGTCACAACTGTGACCAGGGCCCGTCCCCTGCAAACTTTTGCCCAGCGGTGAACCTGCTTTCCCTGGGCAGTTAGAGAGGTTGCTTTGCTTTGGGGGCAAAGGTGACACAGACAAGCTACTGGGGGGCAAATGTGGCACTTACAACTGTTTGTGGACGAAGGTGGCACTGTGGGACAAGTTGCTTGTTAAGTCAGTGGAGTGCAGGGCAATATTCTGTGGTTTCTATTTATGCCCCTGGTGTAGCGTGTGTGCACAAGAGCTTGACCATGCGATAACATAAATACTGGTATTCAGATATTTCTTGCTTTTCATTCCCAGTCCAGCCCTGCTCAGAGCTGGAAAATTTAAATATCAACTTAAAAATAAATACTAAAACCAAATTAACAAAGCTAAAAGCTGTGTAGATGACAAGTCCAATTTAACCCATAGGAGAGGATTAGACCGAAGGACACGAGGAAAGAGTGTTAAACGCTGAATTATTCTTAATTGTGAAGTAGTGAATCTTAAATAGAGAGAGATGTCAGTATAGAATGATAAATAATATAGCAACAATCAACGTTCATTGAAATAGGTGAAGTTCAGCTTGTATCATGGTCAACAATGGTGACCTAGGTGGAAGAGGTTGCCCACATGTGTCCGGGAATGTGGTGAAGCAAGATCTTTATTCCACGTGTGGTTGCAATGCAAGAGGCTTGTTCATCTGAGGCCTGTAACAGCTGAAACAGCATTGGTGGAGATCTTGCAGTCAGATATGCCATCTTCGACTAGTCAGAACTATTTTTTTGCCAACCCCATGCAAGAATCAGGGGATGTCTCAATATCATAGAATTCATACAATCTCTGGAAATACTTTACACACCATGGCTAACACAACATGTACAAAGCAACTTGAGATCAATGGCAGAGGTTGAATTCAATGGGAGGCTTGAGGATACTTAACACCTAAGGTCTTTGCTTCTTGAAGGACTTGCCATGCCTCTGCATAACATTTCATTAAGAGTGGTAAAATGTTCTGGCTGCTTCTATAATATACAAGAAGAATGACATGATTTTGTGATGATTGCATGATGGATAAGCTGTATAGACAACCTTTTCTTTTTTTCTTTCCATTGGTTCTTTGTTTGCTTTGTTTTTATGTTATACATATATACACATATATATATATAGTATATAATGTTGGATAATCTTGCATTTATACAGCAGCCATTAAATGAGACGGAAAAGAATGTCCGGGCAGTAATGCACACTTGCCTCCTGTTGAGTCTCTCAAAAAGTGGCCTTTTTTTAGAATCAAGTGCTGTGTACGGCGGTTTGACCCCGCTTACTAATCCAGCACATTTTTCACAATATAAATGTATACACCTGCTCTAGGTTATGGAGGTAGACAATAAGGCCTTACTTTGAAATATTCAACCAGCAGCTGCTGTGCAATGAAGAAGAAATATGATTAAACTCCAGGCTCTCTTTTTAATTGGAAAACAATTTCCTTAAGAATTACAAGCTGCGTGTTTTCCTTACGTAAGTACGTGTTTCATGTACACACCAATAAAGTATATTTAATATAAAGCATCACCTTTTGGTATTTAAGTGGTGGGGGTGGCTGCCTCAAACCATTACATTTACAGAATGGAAAATTAACATAAGGGTTTGCAGCTGATTCCGTTTTATTGGGCTTACACATTACCATAGCACCTGCAAAGGGCAAACTGTTACATTCCCCTGAGCTTCGGAACAAGAATGCTGGAAATCCACAATAGCAGCGAGCCATAAATACAACGAAACAAGGAATAGTGAAATCACCAACAGGGCAAATACTGAAAATAACACATTGTCACGTACAAAATCTGAAAATGGGGAAACTGACAGATTTTTTTGAGAATACTATTTGTACACAGTATGATTCATAGACAGAACATAACAAATGCAGGCATTGTGGTTGGTGTGGATGGGAACCGGCACTGTTGATGGAGTCATTCCTGAAGGTACATTGCTCCTCTGTTAACTGCTCACCCACAACAGTTGGAGGGTCCAGTGTAACATAAGGAAGTTCTCCTGAGAGGATGGTAAATAAGTGGCAGCCTCCCATCAGAAGTGGTAGACGATAACACAGTGAGGCTAGAATGGCAATGACAAGGTGGCCTTGGAACTTTAAAGCCAGGGGCAGCCTGACGATGTAAGTTCAGCCAACGACCAGACCCGCATGTAGAGCGTGGCCAGTCATTTCCAGCCACTGGCAGTACACTGCAGTGTCCAGTCTACTGCTGGGCCCGCTGAGTGAGTGTCGGCATTTGGCCAATGTGCCAGATGCCGAGACGGCCAGTCAAGGCCTGCGGTGAGGGAATTTAACCATGCATGGTTTATGCATATTACTATCCTGAATCTTTACAGCAGGAAAATCATGCAGATTCGATGGGAACAATTGTTCCTACCTTACCACGAAACTCTATGTTTCTGTGTAACCATCTAAGTCAACTTATTCCCTATACAACTCACACATTATGGGACTGGTATAATATTAGATATGGGTAGTATTAAAATGTAAAAAAAATAATTGTAAAAAATTTGGCTGTTTTTGCTACCTCTTTCATGTGAAAATCAAGCTTTTTTCTATCATGTTTTATATTCTTACAGCATCTACTACTGCCTCGCACAGGAGTACTGTTCTCAGTGCTGTACTGGGGATGACAAAGCGGCCCGGCGGCCCCAAATGACATAACTGTGACCCACAAGTGGATATGAGAGGCCGCACGTTAAGTTTTTATGATCACGTAGGATACAGTCTGGCATATACAGCCGGCATTTAAGTGAAAGTTCCTCTAGGTAATACACCTGTGTTCGAGACAAAATAAAAAAAGGTCTATATTGCTTGGCAACATATCAGAATATTCATTTCTACAGAAGAACATTTTGGGTAGATTTAAACAGACTTGATTAATGATTTATTTTACCTGTTGTACAATGACTCAATGAAAGTCCCTAATAACAGCCAATATAATTTATATTTATTTTAATCACAACTGACCCCAAAATAGCCACAGTATTTCACATAATCCCTCTATTCCTCTTGTACCACCTCCCTTATAGAACTAATCGAACCAAGTGATTTTTCAAAATCTATGGCTTCTGAGACATGGATGTGTATTGTATTCCACCCCTTTGGTTTTATTAAATTAAAAACAATTCCTAATAAAAAACACAACACAGTAAAAAGTCCAAAAAAATAATTTTATCTGGAAAACAATGTACAATTATTATTGCACTTTTTTATACAAGAAAACCTAATAAATATACATAAAAGTTATACATAAAAACATTTTCAATAATAAAAATATTAATAATATGCTATGTCTTAGCAACACATCTCTTTGCACAGAGAACAATTGGTAGAAATTTATATTAAAGTAATGAGAAAAGCTATAACGGGTAGAAAAACGAAGTGGTCTCATATAGGAAGTCTGACAATAATTGCTAAGGTATATGTGAGCTTTAATGAAAATACTTTTACTCCATAAGAGTTTTGACCAACGTCCAGATAACCCAAGTAATGGATCCCAATGGTTCATAAGTGCTTAAAAGTTGGTAAACACATTATTGAATTCATAGACTGAGGATTATAGTGAGACCTCGAGAAGGTTGCAGTGTGCATGGATGAAAAGTAGTTATCTAAACTTGTAAAATATGCCGACTTGGTTACAACTGTCCCGGTTTGCAGGATTTCAATTGTGATGATTTGCTTTCCATAGTTCTGGCAGGTCATTTTGCATACCCAACACATGCCCCCCCCCAAAATGGCATTGTACATGCATCATCTAGCTGAAACGACACGGTTGCACATGTATGACATCTCAGCCACATACAGACTTGGAGAACTAGAACACAAGGTGGATTTCAATGCCAGCTTTTGTAACGTCACCTTCTTGTGAACTACAATGGATGAAACAAGGCACAAGAAGCCAGCAACTGATCCTATGCCTTGCTTTAATACAAGGATATGATGGTATTCTAGGAGGGGACAACAGAAACAAAGTTGCGCCGGAACATTCTATGTGGCTCGGTCTGTTTTATTTGACATCCTGAAGATAGTATCTGCTGTCACCAAGCTTCCTCTGGCAAGCTATAAGCTGACTTCATAATAAACTCCGACTCACAGTCAGCATTGAACGGAAAAAACCCTTACGTCATAAAAATATTACAGTAACCCAGTAATCCAGCTGCAAAAAACTATACAGTTAGCAAAGTGCGAAAACATTAAATAATTACATGCATACTTTCATTTTTTTTCTCCTCTTAAATTGGTGCTTTTGAATTGAAATTTCATTTTTCTTGACAAGCACATTTTTTTTTCTTGTATGTTATTCTCAAGCATGATGCTCATAAAGTGCCTGAATTCAAGAAGTAATGCTGCCACTCTAGTAATGGGTAGCCAATTTGGCACACCCTTTGCCGGCAGAATCTACTTGGGAAACTTTGTTTTGTCGCACACTCTAAGACATTGCCAGCCACTGTATACCACAATATGGCCGTCACCCTCGTCGTCATAAATAGGTAAGGCGCAGTGTTCACATCTATTCAAGGATAAGCCTAATAAAGTCGGCCATTTTGATTTTCTTATTTTAGTTTCCGATACATCCTTGTACTCTGACTTGCATGTTTGTTGTTTTATTTCCAACAAGTTTTTGCCGCTATATAAAACAATGACCCCAGATCCCTATTCCTGTTATGTCCAACGCTAGGCCTTCTGCAGTTGGAATCAGGGCGCAGTGAAAAACAGAAGGAAAGTCCAACACAAGAAAAAAAAAATCATGTACATCTAAACTCTAATGGTGGACACCAAATGGTCCATTGTCTTTTCTTCGCCACATCATGAAATCCCTTTAACCCTATTTTGTTTTAGCTTCATGCTCTAGGGCTGCGTGTTTCACGTGGAGTTCATGTCGAAACAAACTGTCTTTCAAGCTTTCTCGGTAAGCTTTGTTCCCATATGCAACCCATGACAAGCATGTGAGTGACAATTTTCTTTTTACAGCATTCTGTCTTCCAGCACAAATGGAAGAGAATCTTGTCAAGTTCCTTACAACAGCTGAAGGGCAAAAAAAAAATAAATAGAACCACAGGGACATTTCAGGCTCTAAACCTGTTCTTTTTTTTTTTTTGTTTCTTCCAATTTTGCTTTCTTGGCTATCGCAGATAGAATCCTCCGTGTAAAATCTCACGCTTTCCCACAAGTCCCACAGCAGCGAGATTTGAACTGTGTGAGCTGACAAAGTTTTAGCTGTTTCACCTTTTCACAGTACCTTGTAGTGTCTCTGCAGTCAACTAGAAGCAGAACAAAAACAGTACAATGTCACAACTGGGCAAGGACATTTTTTTTTCGTGGGAAATATGTTATTTCATAACTCCGGTTAACGTTTGCTGAGAAAAGTTCAGTTTTTTTTAACATTTCTTGAAAACATGTTTGTTTCTCCAAGATGAACCTAGAAATATAAAAGGGAGCAGCTAAATGTTATTGAATTACACTCCCCCCCACCAATATGTTTTATATCTAAACTGTTTTGTTAAGGATTCCTTGCTTATCTCATTATTAATGGAGCGATCTTTAATCTACATTAATTTTCTCTATATATATTTGAAATCATACCATTTTCACAAGGTGTGATGTTGCATCGTTGCCAGTTGGAAGGACGTGGTCTCCATGAGCACATATGATCGGGCAGGGGTTTGTTGGTGCGGTGCTGTACACACTCTACACGCCTGGATTGGAAGCCATAGCTGCCACATGTGGCTGTACAAAGCGTCCAAGGGGAGACACGCCAGTGCACACTGCACACGTCTGACCAACAATTCTGCGTAGTCACCGGCCTGGTAAACAGAAACATGTGTTAGTTCTCAATCAAAAACAGTCCATTAAAACGGAAACCGCAGCTTCATTAAATATTAAATTATTGAGTTTTCCTTTTCACAAAATGAAATGTTCATCATCCTTAATTAACTCTTTAGATACTAGTTAAACAATCCTCTTATCCATGCGAACACAATTTTACTGTACTATTCTACTAGGTGATGTTTGGTAGACATTGGCCACCAAATCACATAATACCAGCTCTTTGGTACCTTTGGCCTGGAACCCGCACTGTGTGGATTCACTTGTGTTTCTTTTTTCCAAAGACCAAAATAAAAGAAAACATTGTCGTTACCTTGGCAAGCCTTGGCATTGTCCTGGAGATACAATGGTTCCTTCCCTAGTCTGACAGTATACTTGTCTGTGCTGTACAGCGGTTCTTGGTCCAACGCAGGGCCCGTGGCACTATGTGTTGGGGAGAAAAATAAATTTAATAAAGATGTGATCACCTCTTTCATCGAATTCATATTTCTAGGTGGTGGGAAAGCATCAATTTAAGAATACCGGTAATTGTCACAAGGCAGGCAGATGCTGCTGATGTCTCTGGGGCATTTACAGAAATACCGCTTGACACCTGCCCATTTTCAACAGCAATACTACACACATTGTCTATCCTTCAAGGCTCCTGCATTGCGTATTTCATTATGCACACTGCATTGTTAAGCCATTAAGAGCAATCTAGGTGGTTATCTGGCCTTCTTAATTGCCAAGAAAAACCATCATTTGTAATCCTCAGAAACGTTCGTGATGCAAGTTGCTCGGAATGCAATACAGTTGTTCACGTCCATATGATGATTGTCTAAATCCCTAAACTAATAAGCCAGCCCAACACAGAATGCGTCTGCTAAAGGGAGGAACACTTTAGACAGCTTACAATTA
>VKOC01001160.1:0-36004 GCA_009364415.1 Spea multiplicata | reverse complement strand
TATATACACACACACACCAGTGTATATATATATATACACACCAGTTCTCCCCCCTTTCTCCCCATTTCTTACCTTATCTTCTGTCTTCTATCCAGTTGTGGGAGCCCGAGGTCTGGCAATTCAGACCTCGGCTTCCCTGCTCTCTAATCACTACGCGCCGGCTATTGATGCCGAGCGCCGGGACATGACGGCATCCCTGCGCTCGGCATTAATAGCCGGCGCGTAGTGATTAAAGAGATTGGTGGCTTCGCGGGAACCTCCGGCTTGGTAAGTACCCGGCGTATAAGACGACCCCCCACTTTTAAGAAGATTTTTGGGGGTTAAAAAGTCGTCTTATACGCCGGAATATACGGTATTCAAACTATATTGGAATGTTACGCTGTATTTATCAATATAATTATTTATGTTAAATACATTGTATCGCATTAAATACATTTTGTTAAGAACCTGAAAAATCCTGAGACCTACTCTTTAAATGGTGAGTTTCTGGAGCCAGCTGATAACAGATCCATCTTCATCAAACCGCTCATTAAATTATTTGATACTTGGGATTTATCAATGGCAATGAAGTGCGACTAGTTGGCTACCTAAATGGGGAGGTAAGTGACATCAAATCATTTCGAGTCCAGGGTCCATATCCCATTCGTAAAGCGAGTTATTGGGAGTTAGTTCGTGAAATGTAGACTTTCTTTGGAAATATTGCATTAGTGTGACTTTAGTTTCCAAGATTAGCTACCTAATGAAGGATTTGACAGCAGAAAATGTTATTACAATAAACAGCGTGTACTTAAAACAGAACCCATTTCTGATTTATTTAAGGAACGTTTTCCAGCTCTCTCTCTCTCTGTTCTTTTTTTCTTGCTCTCAAACATTCATCAACTAATTCTCTCTCCGTCGCACACTTTATGTCGTTTTGGGTCTCGGTGGATCGGTTTGCATTCTTGTAAATTGCGATGTTTAGCTTTTTAATTACCTTCTGGAAGTTTTCCCATCCGTGCAATAATGTGGGATTTAATTAGGGGCGGGGAAGGCGCGGCTCTGGGGGTCTCCTGTCTCCAAAGTCTTTGTTTCCCCGATTAAGACTTGGGTGCCCTTTAGAAATATCCAAGCTTTCTGGTCCCTCCAACACCCTGTGACACCCGCACCCCATGCGCGGCTTGTGCTTTAATGAAGTCACCGTCCCCCTAGAGGGGTAAATTGCTGTTTCATGTCTCTTTCTTTACCCTGAATGTACGTAGAGATCTATGAATTCCCACCCTGTGTAGTTTTGGACACCTGAGATGCCAAAAGCTGCTCCGTTTGCTAAGTATCCGGATATCGTTATGTATCAGACGTTTTAAACATGTTTTATTTCTAGAAAAACCGTTTATCCAACATCCTACAAAGATGTTCCTCAACCACGTTATACGCGGTTTTTATTAATCTTCCATTCGGCCCCCGTCTAGTCGCCCGTTTCTCCTGCTGTAAAGACTCAAACCTTAATCAGTGGTTGGTCTCGTCTTTGATTCAGGAGCCGTATGTCTATCCCATGCATGTTTAACACCCTCACTGTATTACCCTCTACCGCTTCTGCCGGGAGGCTGTTCCATTTATCCGCAAGACTTTAATAAATAATAGACCTTATAAAAGATGCCTCACATTCTGAATGAATCTTGTTATATCCAGCTGATGAGGACCCGGCCAGACCTTCTTCTTTTCTATATGTACGTTGCATGTTCACGCTCAGCGGAAATCTGTTTGAGTGGCAGAGGGCCGAGCAATTAATTCAAAGGGTTAGGAGAAAATGTAAATTGAATACAAAGATCCTTGGCTTTCTTGTGTTGAGCGATTCTAGAAACGTTATCTTCGCTGAATTACTCGGTGACCCCAAACACAGCACTTAAGGCTTCCACATAAACAAATCAAGGTCGCAGATGGCTGGTGAAATGAAACTGAGATGTCATGACGGTTTGGGGTAAACAAGTTATATCTGCGCAGATGTATTGAATATAAATGTCAGATTAGTTTACTGCTGAAGCCGATGGGTTAAGTACATGCGGCATTAAAAATGTATTTGGTTCTAGTTCAGAAGGATTGGCTACAATGTATCTGGATGTTAAGGAGTAATGAGTTACTTTGTAAATATACCGGCATCTTTAGAAGAGCTCCAGCCACCCATGAGTACTGTTTCTGAATGGGGGTCGTAGAGGCAGCATAAAAAGCTTCGTATTCCCAAGTCTGTGACGTGGAAGCCGAGGGACCCATGGGGCATAAACCCCACGCACCCGGGCATGTGAGTTGGGGCTTTGGAGTGGTCCAGAAGTGTAAAATTTCCTGAACTGTAAAATCTAAGGTGGCCAAGTTGCTTCCCAACTGAGTTCCATCTCTGGTGCCGAAAGACCCTCCTGAGCCCAGCCGTAGACCCTACCTACCCCATCCCCCATCGAAATGGATCAGTTTGGATCAGCAGTAACGACCCACCGTCCTGTCCTTGACCCCATGTCATCCACCCACAGATACAATTCATAGTTTTCTTTTATGCCCACTTTCCGTTAAAATTTATTTATAGAATTCCAACAGGTTTCCTAGCGCTTTTCCAAGTGGAGAATACAGAATTACCAATGACATTGAAACTGTTCCGATGAGCTTACAATCTGTTAGGAGGTTGATGGGGAATGGATTTTGGGTTAGGGAGCGGATGGTCCACACTTTAATGCAGCTGCTGTTGAAAATAGAATGCAGTTTATGAAGGGATACTTAAAAATATGCAACAAAGCCGCTTCAATTATGAAACCGCGCCAGGGCTTCACACGAGCCGCGTCAGGAGCCGTGTTAGGAGCCGCGTCAGGAGCCGTGTTAGGAGCCGCTTGTTCTCCCTGTTAATATCTCAGCAGGGGAGGGAGAGGACGCTTCCTACGATAGTGACTGGCAGAGCTTCACACGGACCGCCTGGGCAGACTAGAGGCTCCAAGGGACCCGCGTGACGGTGTCCATCTAACTGCATCTTCAACCATGTGTCCGACCGGGCCCTGTGCTCCTTCCTGCAGAGGGGGCTCCATATAATGCATAGTCAATTATTGAACGTCGGTTATCTGAATTATACATGATGCAGCATCATGACATCATATATAGAGACCCCTTATACGCAGACAGTAAGGCACCCGAGTCTCTAGAATATCTGTCCATCCATCAGGTGAGGTTAGTGTACCCCTCTCCCCGTCCCTCCCCATGTATAATATATATACCTATACATCTCCTTCACGCCGCACCCCCATATCTCTCTGACTTGCTAATGTATTCCTTCCACCCACCGGATTCTTTCCCCCTCTGGATGTTTACATTTCGGATATCGACGCCCCATCCCCCCCTTTCAATATGATGCTAATTGGCAGCAAATGAGTCACTCCGAGAACCTCCGAGGGCCAGATGTCTTTGGGTTTATATTTATATAGAGACAGCGAGGGTGCGGAGAGAAGAGTGGAGGAAAATAAATGAAGCGAGGAAAAGACCGACAATTCCGATTGTTGTGCGTTCTGTTTGGGGGGCGATGGGGCAGTCATTTAGGTGGCCGTTTACGGCACTCCGGGCAATCGCTTGACTTCACTCCAAGAATAGAAGTTCTTACCCTTTTTGGAGATAATTATAGCTCAGCAATCAGCTGTTTATCGGCGCATTAATCTTCAGGATATAACAATACTGATTGCTCGATAATATTGATCGGTTGGGTCTGATTAAAAATAGAATTGGCTGTTCTCCAAATCGACAGAAAACCCCAGAATATCTGTATCTATGAACTGAATTCTTTTTACATTAAAAAGGGACAATCAGTCGAGGGGTCGATACAACAAACAACGTGGGGCAGCAATCGGCACATAAACTATAAAACCTCCTAAAATTGCCCCAGTGACCCCAAAATATATTTAACATTATAATTAATTATATGTCTTGGGGTTCATGTAACATTTAGACAAATCATTCATATTAAGTTTTTAATCTCAAAGCTTGTTCTGTTTCGGTGGCAACAACCAATCGACGCCTGCTTTTGTGTCACATGACATTTAGGTGTTCCCTGAAAAATAATGCGATTGTGCGATTGAAGAATTTTTTCTGCAAACGGTTTGGGCGTTGAATCATATCATAATATTAAGTGGGAAAACACCATTAAAGTGTTTTATTATCATATTAATACCCAACAGGTTCAGTTGAGTCTCGTGTCTGACGATCGTACTGATTGTTGAAGTTCTAGAAGCAGATTTCGATTTCGTTATTCGTTATTCTCTATTCCTTTCGTTGTGACGTTCAGGTCTCGATCCCCTTTCTGGCTTTATAAACATTATACCGGCCGATGGGATCTGTCCTCGCTCTCGTCTTTTTTTATTATCGTGCCCTCGCTCGCGTCCATAATGCTTCCCTCCATCTGGATTCTTTTGGCTAACCCTCCCCAACCTCCCCTTCTGGAAGTTTTGCCCAAAGCTGGCAGATTTGCCAGAAAAAGTCTGGGATCTGCCTCGTTAGCCGCCACTTCTCCTGAATCATTGCTTTCCAATCGCAGGCTCGTTAGCAGAGATTATTGTCGGCTCCGGCGAGCTGAGATATATTGTGATAGAGACTCTTTCTTGTGATAAGATGAAATGACTCCGTGATCATGCAGATTAATATTTTGTATCAGGTATCTACAAGCCTCTCGTCTGTCTCATTGTGAGATGATTAGCTTTTTCTCAATAGGATGTGAAGATAACGTAAAGCCATCGAGTCTTTTCTTGCATTTTATTTTTATCAAATGACGCAAATCCTGTTAAAAAAAAGCAGCTTGGAAGCGTTAGTTTGTATGCAAAATATTAATCTACGAGCCTCTCATAGACTATTTTAAGTCAGAAGAGGTTATAGTGTGGGGGCAGATATTGGGTCGTAGCTCCTGGAACAGTCAGTGGTTTTGGAAATCTTTAATTCTCTTTCGGTCGTTCTCTCCCGGCAGATACATTTCGATGACCCTTTTTTAAGCAAATTACTTGCCTGCCTTCCCATGACTCTCCTTCAATTCTCTAAAACCGTTCACCCCTTCATATTAAAGAGAGTTTAGAGGAGGGGAGCGACTGAAAAGGTTAAAGGAGATAAATTTATAATTATTATTATTATATACAATATATTATAAGATATATATATATATATATATAAATACGACTTGGAGGAGAGAAGAGACGGGATGGGAGAGAGACGGAAAGGAATGATGGGAGGGAATTTATTTTCAAACGAGGAGAAAAGTTACAAAGAGACCTGAATCTAACACTAGAGGGTCAGAGGCTGAGATGGAATGAGAGTGGGGTAGGTAAGTGGAACAGCCTCCCAGCAGAAGTGGTAGAGGGTAATACAGTGAGGTATTAAACATGCATGGGATAGACATCCGGCTCCTGATCTAAGACGAGACAAACGACTGATTTAGGTTTGAGTCTTTACAGCAGAGAAAGGGCGACTAGCCGGGGGCCGATAGGGCCGATCTGCCAGCAGGTTCCATGTTTCACCACAAGCTGCAGAAGGTCGAGGTTCTGCTGGACTCTATCCCCAGTGTCCCGGCTGCCGGGTATCAGCGTCTGGGGAACGTCTACGACGCGCGCTGCCGAATGTCGCCTCCCGTGATGCGAACTCCTAATAAAAAGGCATCCGTTGTGCTGCGAGAGAGCAGTCAGTTTTATCAGCAGAACAGGAGATTAATATCTGTCATCATCCGTCGTCCTATAAACATCTCTTTATCGCGGCCCCCTCCCCCCTCCTCCGCCGAGCCCTTTCTCCCATATTATTAATACTGTTTATTTTTAACACGCCAAGCGTTTTTCCCGCAGCGAATACAATGGAAAGATAAAAGACAGGCCACTTCCCGCGTAAATACTTAATAGGGACTTGCAGACAGAGACCGCTGGAGAAGTGATTCTACTCGCAGGAAGAAGAGGCTGTCTGGTCTCTCCTGTATCCGCGGCTTGATCTAAACAGCATCTCCACCCAGTTGCCGCTGGCCGTCACCCTCATCTGCCCCTCTTTAAAGATGCCTGCTCCAAAAAACATAATTTTTTCTCGTTAGTAAATCTTAGGCAGATCCGTCACATTTTTCCTTCTTGTGAAAGGTTTACTCTCATACAACAGAGAGTCTGGTTTCAGTTTTCCATATAAACAAGCAACAACACTGTCATGTGACAATTAAGCAATCCCCGATAAATAACAAATAAGGACAAAATTCTGCAATGATTAGATTATTGTTTTTGGGATGGATTTGTCTGCATGCTGCGTTCGGGTTATAAGTGTTAAATTCTGAATTCAGAGCAGAATGGAAAAATATAGATTTCATTCTAAAAACGCCTGCACGACAACAAAAAGCAGTTCTTAATATCCACCCCGGGAGAACGCGACGTCTAATGCCTGTTCTGCACCGTCCTAAATCCTGATTTGCCCTCTCGGTGCCGGCTGCCCCCTGCTAACCATTTTCATTTTTACGGGAAAGTCTGATCCCACTGTGTAATGAGAATAGAATGGCGAGGAGGCGCTACGTGGTATAGGTTACCATTAGATAAATTATACTGTGCACAGGTGAGGATTACGCCGCGTGAACCCAGCACTTAATAAAATCACTCTATAGCCGCTGTTAATATAGAGAGATCCGCATTGTCCGCCAGCAGAACAGACGACTCCATCTCCAAACCTGCAAATTAATATAAAATCCAGGATTATTTATTCCTCCCCGCAGGGCATGCCTGCACTTTACTGAGCCTCGCATGCCCATCCCCCCCGAGACACGGATGATGGTTGTATGTGGGGGGGGGGAGGGGGCAGACCTCCGGAGTTAGAGATGCTGCAATTGTCAAAAAAAATATCAAAATTAATGTTAAAGTCAAGTGTGATGAGAGTGATAGGAGTGATGGTGAAGTCACGAGGGAATGGCAGCTTTGGTGAAATGGGATCTCTTTTCCCTAAACATCCCGTTAAGTCTTAAAGCGAAGTCTGTGTCTTTGGTAACTTTGTTGCCGGCGGATTTGCTGCTGTCCAAGGTGCTGATCTTCTCTCAGCGGATCTCATGGAGGACACGGGGAAGAGTTAAAGGCCCTCGCTGTCCACGCTCAGGGTTGGTCGGCACGAAAGGTCTCGTCACTCATTAGAGTCCATTAGGGCTGTTATTAGACCGTTCACTCCCGACGCTAGTTGGGTAATTACAGAGATCTCCTGGAAAAGAAGCTGCCGGGCGAGACTCCTTCCCACTTCCACTAATTGCGTGTCAGACCTCTTCCTATTCATTACCGGCCCCTGCCTCTGCTGACCCGGAGGGGGGGGGGGGTTGCGCTTTGCGCATGCTTTCACAGCTCGCAAGCCAACCGTTCCCCTAACGCCTGCTTCACCTGATGCTGATCTGAGCAGAAGTTACGATCGGCTCGGGAAAAACAATGATTTGATTGCTCAGAAATCGCAGGAAACGACCCAACGGGCGATGTGCGAGGTGCATTTCCAATACACAGTGTTCTGCATTATTGGCGGGTGTGTGTGTGTGTATGTATGTGTATATATGTGTGTGTGTATATATGTTTGTATGTATATGTGTGTGTATATGTATGTGTGTGTATATATGTATGTGTGTGTGCGTATGTATATGTGCGTGTGTCAGCCATTATTTTTCAAACATACAAACTGCCGTCATTTTCAGATCTTCCTTCCGTTCCATCTCAGCCTCTGAGCCTCCAGTTTTGGATTCTGGTTTCTCCTCTTCTGATCACAAAATAACCGCCATCTTAAAAAGTCCTATGAATTTCCCCTCTTACCGTGAATCTCCGAAAACTCTGCGATGACAGCCGGGCGCTGAGGTAAAACTAAGCGATAAAATGGTGTAAACTGGAAGCACTCGTTATCTGCACCTCAACCGCAACTCCATCCTTTCACCCGCGTTTAGAAACAAAGAATCTGCCGGCCGATCAGCGCCGCCTCCCCTTCTCCTGCTGTAACGACTCAAACCTTAATCAGTCGTTGGTCTCGTCTTAGATTCAGGAGCCGTATGTCTGTCCCGCGCATGTTTAATACCTTCACTGTATTACCGTCTACCACCTCTGCTGGGAGGCTGTTCCACTGATAACCCATCATCTCAGTAAAGTAAATCTTCCTTACATTCCAGCTCAGCACCAAATCATGATTGTGACTTTGCAGGTCCAGATCTCCATTTAGGAGAGGTGCAGATGGTCTGACGTTCTGCCGTTCCTGAAATTGAATTTCTTTATTAGCCCTCCCGTCACCGATAGAACGAGCGTCAGATACTCGCTAATTATTCATGTAATTCCCCAAAAGAAATTTCCAGATAAAGAAAGCGAATCAAAGCGTTGTGTTTTCTTCTCCCTTAAAAGTCAGATAATGGCCGTTTAATTAGAAGACAGTAAACACGCTCTGTATGTTTGGGAAATGACAGCCGCTTGTTGTGTGTCAAAGAATTAAAAGGAACGGAAATCCCCCCCCGGGGGTCGCTGGGTAAATAGAATCGCCGTCTGGATGCTCATCAGAGGTTAAATCATTTCTGGATTATGTCCCCCACGAGTCATTCCTTCTCTTCAAAATTAAATTCTATACACTTAGGCAGTGAAACGTAGAACCTGCCGGCAGATCGGCCCCATCCGGCCCCCGTCTAGTCGCCCATTTCTCCTGCTGTAAAGACTCAAACCTTAATCAGTCGTTGGTCTCGTCAGGAGCCGTATACTTATACAATGCATAATTAAATTCCCTCACTGTATTACCCTCTACCACTTCTGTTTGGAGGCTGTTCCACTTATCAACCACCCTCTCTGTAAAGTAAAGCTTTCATATAACCCTCTGACCCTCTAGTTTTAGATCATGGCTTCTTTTTCTCCTCCTCAGCTGGGCCAGAATACAGACTCGTAGGCACTTTTCTTCACCTCCAAGGAATGCTGCTGAGTTCAGGACTTATTATTGGGCAAAATGTATGTTTATTGTGTATATATTTACAAAAACGATCAAAACTTTGGGGTCACTCAGCTGTCCAGAAAATAAGGACATTTCTGGCTGTAACATAATTACTAACAATCAATCAGCCTTTTAAACTTAAACTTGGATCAGCGAACACAACGTGCCATTGGAACCCAGGAGTGATGGGAGTGAAAATAATCCATCATTTCCAACATTAACCCCGTCTGCGCTGGATTTCCGAGCTGGGACTGTGACTCCCTTTCCCACTTGCACAAGGATTTACGGAATCCATTATTAATGTTTATTTATCATAATGTTGACAGATTAATTATGCAAATATCATTAGTGATAAACAAACATGTTTGCTGGTTCTTAAATGTTATCCCTTTCCTGGAATTTATATCTCAAGAGTGAAATCTCTCTGAATGAGAGGGGCTTGCGACTGGGGGGGGTTCCTTTGAGATTGGCTCAGAAAACATTTAACGCTTTGATTGTAAGCTCACAAAAACAGGACCCTCTTGTTAACAATGGTTAACAATTTCACTGGCACCTGTTGTAACAGCACCACGGCGATATATGCATTGGCGCTATATTAATGAATAGAATGTAATGAATGTTGCTAATTGTCTTTACCATGTTACAGGGGGTCTTTACCATTTTACAGGGAGGTCTTCAGTCTTCACTATGTTACAGAGGTCCTTACCATACTGACTAGGGATAAAGTGTAGGGATCACTATCTGGCCAATGAGAGGTGGAATCTCTGCTCTGCTGCTCTCCTATTGGCTGCGTGACATTCTAATTTAGAACACCGGCACAAAACTCCTGGCCGTGTTTTCTTTTCTACAGACAATCCTCTGTATATTTATAGCTTGCCGGTTGCTGTCTATATATTGACTTTCCGTTATATTAGTTAAAATGGCTCTTAGCTTTATTATTACCTAATGAAGCGTGTAAATCAGCCGCTCGGCGTTCCAGGAGAAGTAAAGAATGAGCTGTTAGTGTGGTGCGGGGATGATGGTTTCTCCATCACAGTGAATCGGCTTCAAACAGCACTTTGCGTGGCCTTTAAATTGGTAATTAAAACGCAGATCAAATGTATGCGCGAGAGTCACTGAAGCATATGGGCTAATGGCCCACTTTACATAAACTCTGCCAGTTTCCTCGGGTTTTCTTTTCTTTTTTTATACATTTACATTTTTTTTTCTTCCGCTGATTTCCAGTAAAACATTTCAGGATAATTCTGAAATTACACTTTACCGGGGAGAATATTATATATTTTAAAGAAAAAAAAAAAAGGTTCCTGTCGAAATTATTTACTGGCCTGAAGCCTTAAGCTTCAAAGTCTGCCTGAACCGGTCAACTACAATCAGCAACTTAACAATTGGGCAGAGATAATTCTTAGAGGAGGAATAATTATCAGACTTGTGCATTTAGATTTGTTGGTTCTTTCACTCTCACACACTTACGCTTATTCACACGCTCACGTTCTTATTCACTCACGCTCTCGGAATGTCTCCCTAGCTTCTCTGCTGACTGCTTCCGTGTGCCTCGCAGCTCCGTTTCTAAATATTTTGCCTCATTCTTCGCCCGCTTCACTGTGGCAGAGTTTCCAGGAGCTTAGCTCAGGCAAAGGGGCAAAGCCTCTGGGCACACCCTCTCCCCTGATCCTCCAATCAGGGTGGAGAATGCGTTCACCTGTGGTCATACCCTGTCCCATTATCCACGAAGAAGCGGACGCAGAACGAAGACTGAAGAAAGAAGACAAGAAGATGCAAGATGAAAAGTGGAGCTGCATGGCACAGAGACAGGGACATTGAGGCGTGAATGAGAACGTGAGAGAGCCTGAATAAGAGTCAATAAGAATGAATTTTATTTCCGAATGTAAAAAGCCACCAATTTTCATCTGAAATTTGTTTTTGGTCTATTGGCAGAAGTCTACGAATCATGCAGACTTTGAGAGCAGTTAAGATGACTGCTCCTGTGCTTTACAGAGAAGTTGGATTTCTAGCTTATATCTGATGCTTATTTTAATTAATATACAGTTTATAAGTATATGGAGCTGTGAAATCTAGCATAATGAAATATTACTGTATTTAATTCTATCGAAGTACCTTTCTCCGGGTTCGAAAAAAAAAATATTTGCTGGCTCATAAACGTCTGTTAACATTTGTCTATCCGTGTTTTTTAATATTGTGTTTTAAAATCTATATTCCCTCTGCACTGTACAGACATAACTCTTACACCTAATTCCTCATACCCCCGTTAGGGAATCGAGTGATTAATTGCCCAGAATCAGAATGTTGGAAAATATTTGTTACCATAGAAACATAAAACCTGAGAGGTATGTCTGCCTCGTCGGCTAATTCTTTTTGTATGATGTTACTGGGAGTTGAGCGCCCGTACTCTGGCATGTATGCCCAGCCGTGCCCACTGGGGTGTGAGTGGCAGCGTCAGCCGCGGGGTCTTATGACGGAAACGCTTTGCGATGAGCTGATTATAAGATATGTTTAGCTGATCACAAACAATCACTTAAATGTTTCCCTCGTCTGGTTTTCTGCACAAAATCCCTTATTTAAAAAAAAATAATAATAAACAAACAATGGGTTATTACTCTCAAAATCTGTGATAATCTTCACAAGAAAAGATGGTTTCTGGTGAATTTGACCTTGGTTCCGGTGGCAGATCGGGGTAAATGACCCCCCCCCATCTCTCCATTTAATTAGCAGAATTTATAATACTAATAAACCTGAATGTTTGCTGTGGATCTGCTGTTACTGGCCCTGGGAGGCTGTAATTGCCTATTTCCGAGAGGCAAATTTGCTGCAAATGGTTACATATGAACCGGTGTTACTTAATAACAATTCCTTGCAAAAAATATAGGATGCCTGTGTTTATGTTAGTAAATCCTGAGAAATGCTGTATTTTATATAGTGTGTGTGTGTATATATAAATATATATATATAATCGTGAAGTATGCTGGATCCCTAGCCCCCATTGCGGACAGTTTATTGCCCGTTTACACTTTGTATGTTTTTTGTGCTTATTACGAGCGTTGGTCACCTTTAGGTGTTTTGCTTTGATTCTGGGTTCATTATTTATACTCAGTCTGCTGCGTTTACTCCGTGATCTCCGTCTTGCCCCTAGGTCTATAAACTTCTTAGAAGACATTGTAGCAACACGATGGTTCCGAGGTCCATATCCCACCATGGAGTTCCATTTGGAACTCAAACCATCTCACCTCTTTTGGCTTATAGTCCAAGGACAACCTTTTGGCACCGGTCATGGTGGCCAACACGACGTCTGATGGCCAAAAGCTTCATGTTCTGTTAAAAAATCTATTTTAGTTAGAGGTCCCAGCTTGGATGATGTTGTTCCTGCAGTCTGTCTGAAAATATGTTTGCCGTTTTACAGCCGCTCTAAGCCATTATTCATTCCGGACAGTGTCTACAGCTGGACTTCTGTCTCGATGGCCGTCTGCTATCTCAAGGGCCACGTTTGAACCAAGCAGGTCTCATTCCAGAGCATTTGGTTAAAAGGGGCTATATCGGCTAAATTGCTGCCTGTTTTTATTTACCTGTAATTAAATGTAGCTACTCATACCGATCCAATTAAAGGTAGCCGGCTGGGTCCGGAGGTGATTCATGGTCAAATTCTCTTTAGATTGTGTCTGGAACTCCAGTATTTAAGCTTTTTTGTGCCCATTACAACAAGGACAATTTAGCAGACATTATATAATTCACACGCAGGAAATAAGACGCGCGGTTAATTATAGACTAATGATATGATTGGATATTTCAGATGACCCAGGACTAATTATTGCCTCGCTCAACACATAACCGTCTCTTTTCTGCAGATCAAGGTCCCCAAACCTTTTCGAACCTCCTAATTTTGATTTAATGAAATCATTGAGCTTTTCAGTGTTCATTAGCCACCAAATTGTGTTCTGTGATCGCGATGTAGATGGCATTTCCACGCTTCGGTAATAAGCGCCAACTGCACAAATATTCTTTATTAATTATCATTTCTGGAGAATCCGACATGGTGGCCGCAGAACATCGCCGTCCACAGATAAGCTTTTCATTCCACCGCTCTTAATATGTTAAAGGAACATGATGGCGTCTGAAAAAGACTCCCATAATCCTCTCCCATATTTTGGTTAGGGGGTGCCCTGGACCTGGCGAAATGTTTTTTTGTTAAATAAAGGGGACTTCAATGATTAAGAAGATATTTAAGACCCCCCCCCCCGAGGCATTTGCAAAATGGCAAAAAAAAAGGAATCACCGCGCAGCTATCGTAAACATAAACTTATGTTTAATGTTCGGTCTCTATGGCAACAGCCTATCAATGCCTGCTTTTTGTGTCACATGACAATTAAACATTCCCAGGAGAATTTCTAAATGACTAAAGAACTACTTCCAGGAACAGGACGCCTGGGACGCCCTTTGAGACCTGCGGTGTTGGTCGGCCCTCCATGAGAATTCTTATCTCGTCCACCAAACAGCTTTTTTCCAAAAATATCACAGCCAGAAAAATATATATAAAGTTTTCACTCAAACAAATGCATGAATACACAAAAAAGTATAGAATCACAACTCACGTGAAAAAAAACCACTTAAGTGGCATTTCTGTTAAAAGGTAAATTGACGACGGGTGACACACACCTGCGATGGAATGGTGACAATCTTTTTATTACTTGCTTCACTTAATTCATTGCCTGTTCATTTATATTTTTGCACCCCCCGTGACAGTTCGATGTCATAGAGCGGGTATTGCTTCATATGTCTGCTGTTGTCCATAGCACATTCTGTCTATATTCCGTTCAGTCAGCGCATGTACTGGTGAATGCACCGCCTCTTCTCGTTTGATACATTTGTACTCTCTGTATTTCTGTACCAGCGTACTTTTCTAACTTGTGGAAAGAGAATATTCGCTGCTTTTATGCGCCGCCTTCTTGAATAAACAGTTAAAAAAAAACCAGGTAAATTAATGGCGCTCAAAACTCTCATCATGTAGGTGATATTTTAACCCTGTCCTGGCTGGAGGGTCAAAGCTTCCCAATCCCTCCTTATACGAATCCGACACCATCACCTTGTACCTGGATTGCAAGCTCTTGTGAATACCCACCTTCTCCTCTCCTTTCATCTTCTATTACAGTGTACAGCGCTACAGAGCATGTTAGCAGCTCATGAAAAATGTATGACTCATAATTATCACGAGTAAACTCTCATCTCGCCGCACTTGTCACAGTTGGTGAGAGAATCTTCCTTGGTGTCAGGATTTTTTTTTTATTAAGGTTCTACCCCCCCACCCCCATTATTTACATTCAGGGGAGGAATAAGCAAACCTCCACTACCTCGTGTAATTATATTTAATGAGGCTTTTCTGGAGAAAATGCTTGTATCATGACTCCATCAGCATTCTCACCAGCAGGGCCAAGTAATACGAAGATCTTACATCACGAAATACAGTTTATTAGTTGAAGAAATGTCTCAAACTTCAGATTTCTGCCTCTTAATTAGATTTTCACACTTTGGACTGCAGTTCGAACGCGGCTATAAAAAGAAATGGCAGATATTGCAGGGGTGGGGAGGGGGTGCCGGGTGTGCAGGGATAGGGTTAACGGAGCAGACTCGTCTCCGAGATATAATTCTGTGAAATAAGGACATAAAATATATTTTATTCACAGGCAGAAAATTTCCAAAGAAAAGGAATAGTTTATAGAGGAGAATACAGAGTATCAGCTCGGCCTTCTGCCTCCAGGGTAATTGTTATATATAATTATTATAGCATATTTTTTTTATAATATAAATATAATATTATATAATAATAAATATAATTCTTTTATTTGTGAATAAATCCAACAGGGACCCTGATATTGGCCAGAAACATGGATTCCATCTGTCGATGTTTTTCATTGATAATTATATTAAATACATTCCACGTTATCACGTGCATTTGGTATAATATCCCCCCCCCCCAGGCTGTTATGTCGCTGCCGGTCCTCGATTGAGTTTTCCTCAAACCTTTTTTTCTATGTAATGTCTCTATTTTGTATATCTTAAGCTTTGTCATCATTTAATGAGAAGAGATTAATTTATTGCCTATACTTCCAGAAATAAGTCATTTAGGTCTTTTAAAGCATAACCTTCGTATTCCGTCAACCGTAGCGATGTCACTTTAACCTAAACATTAAAGGTTCCAGGACATGGACCAGTGAGGGGCATTCGACCAACGCACATAAAATCTCATGACAAATAGAAAACCCTTTCCTGCTGTTTCTATACACATTATCGGGGCTTTTAGGGCTGTAGAACCCTGCGATCCCCTCATACCCAGCAAACATTCTCACCTCCTAGAAAAGAGGGGCATCAGGGGGAGGAGAGAGGCGAGAACAGGGAAAAAAGACCACTGCCTGAAGATATGCTGAAGGATCCATTGGAGGTACTAGTCTCTTGCAGATTATTTATCATATCTAATAAAACTTCGTTAATTAACTAAACAATGAACTAAATAAGAATAATTATTTATTTTTGGGGGGGTATCACGCATACACTTTTTTTTTATCAGCGGTGTTTTGGAAGACAGTTACCCCTTCGCCACTTTATCACATTAACCCCCGTTTTTTCCGAATCCAAATTGAATGGGATGTCCTTTTATTCCTTCCGTCGAATATTCTGTAATCTTTGTCCGCTGACCACCGCAGAATGTGCCGGTGCTGTGTGAATGATAATAAATGAGCGCCTCCTCTGCAGGTCATAAAACCCTTTAACTCAGCGCCACAGTATATGTTAGAGCGATATACCTGAAGTAATAACGCATTAAAACGACGGTCCCTGCGTGTCCATCGGTTCGGTGTCTCTTATCTTCAATTAACTTGTATGGATACTCCGTGTAATTCGGTTTAGGTTAGGTAACACACGCATGCATCGCATTATCTTATTATTGTATTATAAGCGTCCGCCGGGGCTTTTAAAGATTACGTTTGTGTTCAGAAATTCAATGCACTCAATAAGACTAATTTAATTTATCAGAAGGCCAATAAAATGCATTCGAAATTCCCCATGGTTTCAGTCGCTTCAAAAGCCTATGATTACCTATTAAAGAGCCGTTTAGTTCTTGACAATTTGTTCGGCTCTATAATATATTTGGTATCGTCGCCCAATTCAGGTTTGACCCAGAATGTCTGCCTTTAGCCGATAAGTCACTTCTGGATCATATAATAAACATTCAGTGTTAAAATTTCCATTTAATGATAATCTGATTATCAATCTTAAAACAGCTGTGAATATTAAAAAAAAAATGTGCTGTTCTGTTTTTTGCGTTTGTGTGAAAAATGAATGGTTTTATTTTCCATAATATTGTTATTATTAACATAATACTATGTGTGTGTGTGTGTATATATACACATACACACACATTTCATGGAGTTGTGTGGTTTTATCATATATAGCGTATTCCTATAGACAGACACGTTGAGCTGATATTTGTCATTTT
Organism: Spea multiplicata; assembly: GCA_009364415.1. Classification (NCBI taxonomy): domain Eukaryota; kingdom Metazoa; phylum Chordata; class Amphibia; order Anura; family Pelobatidae; genus Spea; species Spea multiplicata. The sequence continues at coordinate 19,587 of VKOC01001160.1, read as the reverse complement.
TCAAACATTTGTACAAAAATAGATATTATTCTCTCTTTCTGCAGTATTTGAGCCTTAAACAGGTTTCTTGTAGATAGATTGTGTTACAAAATTTAGCTTTGTTTCTAAATGTTGCAACTATCTTTGGAGTTCTTTGCTAAAAGATAAAAGCTGCTTGTATTTTTTATATAGCAGGTTTTCTCCGGCCAACCAGCCCGGGGAGCTGAACAAGAGATCAATGCTGTTGGGGCACAGACCTCCATTACAGCTCCTGCGCGGCCACCTCGTAACGCTCTGCGGCTGCGTGCCACAAGGTGGCTCCTCTGGGGAGGTAGCTAATTAGCCACACCCCTGACTCCACCCACTTCTGTGGCAAAAACTGCTCCTCCCTGCTTCTGGCCACAATTGCAAAACATCAGAAGTGTTGGAGGGGTATGTTTTACCCTTCAAAATATTATCCATGGAACAAAGGGATGGGGCAGATTCCTCTAATTCTACTTAAAATATTCCCTGGAACTTGTGACGCTCTGTTACCAGTTAAAGAATTTTGGCAAACACCTAAATGGCATTCTGACCGTCCTGTCACTCTAAACAATCTCCGCCAATTGATCACATAAGCCGGGAACAGATTGAGCCCAATTTCTTGAGCTCGTTCGATGTAAATCATTTTTGGCCGCTTTGCATATTTTTTTTTTTTTGCAGAATGTCCCCGTTGGTTTTTTTCCACCGTACTTTTATACTACAAATAAATCACTCAAGGACCCTGTCCTTTCGGGCAGCGAAAAGGATGGGTGCAATTATGAGGCGACATACTCCGATAATTGGTGCCAACGGAAAGAATTAGCTGGCTGGTGCCAGGTTCCCACGCAGTTCCGAGGGGCACTTGTTAAGCTACCAAAACTGTCTAGTTTGAAGCAAAATGCCAGATTTCTATATTCTGGAACTTTTTATGTTTGATTGACTGAATCTCGAGCGGTGAAACTGGCGATTCTGTCTCCCCGCCAGCTTCTTCTTCTCTTTCTTGACAACATTTCCCAAAGAAAGGTAAGATGAGAAGGTAAGCGGCTGGCAGGGAGGGCGAGACGGAGGCGCAGGCACAGGGAGAAGCCGCGTTACGATCGGTAAAATGGTTTATTTTATAGTTCCATGCTGTGTGCTATGGGTTATTAATTGCATCGAGGCTGAAAAGAATTTATTGATACACTGAAGGAGTTAATGTTGTGTAAAAGCGCTAATAGCACAAGAAAATAATTACAAAACACTGCAACATAAATGAATATTCTGGTGTTTTTTGAAGACGCGGTTAGTAATCCGAGAGGTTTAGGCTTTCTGAACAGCTGATCGCTTTCTGTTTATTGCCTGCAATGGTTTACAAGTCTGCAGAGCGGGCGCAGGGACCGACTATCGCCTACATTTCAGTTCTACTGTAAGTGTAACAGGGTGATAGATAAGTGGAACAGCCCCCCAGAAGGAGTGGTAGAGGGTAATACAGCGGGGGTATTAAACATGCATGGGATAGACATACAGCTCCTGAAGACGAGACCAACAACTGATTAAGGTTTGAGTCTTTACAGCAGGAGAAACGGGGGACTAGACGGGGGCCGAATGGGGCCAACTTTCCGGAAGATTCTATGTTTCTGAGATACCGTTTCAGCTGGTACATGTAGATAAATGGGGTATTAGTTTCTATTTACTCTTTATGTATTCTTGTGGTGTTGTTAAGAATGACAAAGCAAGAAGCTGGGCAAATTCTGTATTCCATGAATGATGTGAAACTCAGGCTTTATCAGCAGCTTCCTGACACTGACACATCCTGAAGGGTTAATGAGGGGCGTCTTTCCAGTTATTGTTGAACTAACGTAACTAATTTAAGGAATTTGAGTCTAGCAACATCTGGAAGAGTACAGCTGGACCCCCCCACATCAGCCAACGAGGACCGTTCTTCGTCGTCGTCATCATCATCATCATCATCATCATGTCCAGAAGATTTACTGTTGCCATTTGTTGGTGCTGCTCACAGGTCGGGCTTCGCAGTTCGCCGTATGAACCCATTTTGCCCAAGTTACAGAGAGAATGCGCTTCGGAGTTCCTTTAGCCGCAAATAATTGAATAAAGCCTGTAATTCACACGGATTAAGCCGCTCTGCAGCTGCGGGATGGGCTGCGAGATAACGGCATAAATCTCTGAAAAGGACTTCACAGAATCCGGTAAACGCGCTTCTCCCGCGCAGAGAAACCGAAGGAAGCGTTCAATTCTCACCAGCAGCGAGGGGTAAATGCATCGCTGCGGCAGAGTCGCCTTTGTTTTAAACGAGGTTCACGCGGCACGAAGGGAGAACAGATGGCGCCCGTATAACACGGCTTAAGGTGGTAATGAAACCGTTAAAATGACATAACTCGGGATCCGCCCCCCCCGGTAAATGGGTATACGGCGGCCTGCGGCGGGAGCAGATGGAGCGTTACTGCAGATCTGGTTTCGCTCCTTTGCCCCGGTGCTTTTGGCCGAGGTACACAGACCATGCATGTCCAGGATTATCAGCTCCTTCTCGCATCTTCTTTAGCTCAAGGTCATACACGGCGCGCCACTTACATTGCAAATCTCTTAGGCTTTTACAGATGCCTCTCGGATGATAAGCCGCGTGCCAAGCGTCCGTCTGTCCATCTGACCTCCTCGCTCAAAAGGAAAAAGATATATAATACAGAAGTCCTGTGCGTGCATTTAAATATTCGACCGCAGGAACCTTGGCCGTGCCCGATTCCTCCAGGACTGTTTACCCACAAGGGCTCTAGGGATTGGCGTTTGCAGCAACGAGGGCTGCCAAGGGGGTCAGGGGGACGATTTCCTAGAAACATAGAATTTGTTGGCAGATAAGAACCATTTGGTCCATCCGGTCATCCCTTTTTTTCCTGGTTTCCCCAGTGCGCTGATGAGCTGATAATCTTTTGGTTTGTGTTTTGCCGTCAGTTCCACACACAGCCACTAGGGGCTGTAGTGAGAATGTTAGGAAGCCTTACATGAAAAATGGATCCTTTCTGTGCTCCCCTTTTGTAAATGAATCCCCTTTTGTAAATGTGACCAAATCCCAGTGGGGTGTGAGATATATATAAAGGGTTTCTTAATTCAGCGGGAATTTTCAGCAAGTCCCGAGAGTCGGGATGAAAGATCTCTGTATTCTCTAGCGGTCGAGGCAAACACTTTGTTGGGGTCCAGAGAGTTTGCCGTTTCCACCTACCCCCCCCCCAGGTATCTGGATGCGTTGACCCCAATTATCTGCACCCCACGTCCCTCTCCAGGCTGGGAAAGCTGGAGATTTTGCTGGTTTTCTCTGATCAGACGCGAGGCAGCCGGAGGGACGGTTTGCTCCCTTGACCTTGAAGAGCTATTTTACTAGGGAATAGAAAAGCGGAGTTGTTCATAAAAATGACATTTATTACTCTCAGATCCGCTCTCCGCAGTACAAATCGCTCTTTACCGTTCTAGCGCATCAAGCCTTTCTTTATCACACTCCTATCTCCGCGGCTGCATTCAGCGCCGTCAGGCAGGGTCGCCGACGGAAACAATGAACGGGGGATTCGTTAGAACGCAGCCCAAAGAGAAATCTCTACGCGGTAACGATCGTGATACTTCACACCGATCCAGGGGTGCCTTTTGTGACGCCGTCTCTTTAAATAACCCCATCCTTGGCCATGGGATCAATTTACATAATTTATAGATTAAGAGGACAAAAAGCTCGTCAGTCGGCATCATTTTGGAGATATTTAGGTTAAAGTCTACCCTAGAAAAGGCGAGATCTGTGGTAGGGCCAGAATTATCTGAATTATCTAAATTTCCTGTCCTCTTTCTCTACCCCCCTTACAAAGGCTTTCTGAAACAATCAGCAATAAGCAACAACCTAACAATAGCAAATTAATGGGGAGGAATAATCATTCCAATCTTGAGACTGGATATACGATATATATATATGTTTTCAAACATGGATACAGTACATGGCTTGTATGAACATTGAACATGGGTTTATTTAGTTTATTTATGTCCACGGAACAGACTCTAATTTCTTTGGGGCAGAATGTGACCCGTGTTGGAATGAGCACCAGATTCAGCTAACGTGAGTCTGTTATTTATGTAGGAAGATGGGGTGTTATTAGCGGTGCGTCTGCGGGAGAAAGGATTTTGGAATAAAGTTAAAATCATAGAGGTACTCAGGAACCCAACGGTAACTGAAATGCTGAGCAGAGGGAGGTAGAGAGAGAGACTTTGAATAAGTGTGTGTGTATGAGTGTATGGTGTTAGAATGAATGTTTGTATATGAGCGTATGGTGTTAGTGTCACTGTATGGTGTTACACTTATATACACACAATCATTCTAACACCATACACTCATATACACACATTCATTCTATGGTGTTAGTGTGTCTATTGCTGTATGGTGTTGGAATGAATTTGTCTATATAAGTGTATGGTGTTAGCATGATAGTGTGTGTTAGTATATGGTTGGTGTATGGTGTGTGAGTAGATGGAGTTGGAGATTGTGTGTGTCAGTTTGTGTGTTGCAGAGGGGTACCTGTGTGGTAAATAAGGAACCCAGGCGCCACTAACCATAGTCTCACTCCTGATTGTGTATCAGGGACATCAGCATTGTCCCTGTGTGTGTTTGAGTCTTTACAGCAGGAGAAACGGGCGACTAGACGGGGGCCGAATGGGGCCGATCTGTTCTGTAACCAGTAAGTGCATTCAGCTCCCAGCGCGGCTCTCACTTGCGGCACTCGGACTCTCTGCATTTTTTTTGCAGTAGAAATGGTTCCAAATTGTGTCGTTTTGCTCTTAACATCATTTGCTGAATCCAAACGAATCATCGCAGTGACCACAGATTTAGCACGCAGTTCTCTGTATTAATGTAGAGAAGATCAGGAAAGCGGCTCGTGATGATGTCATCTAGCCGACAGACACGGTTGTCTATAATAAGAAGGTCGCTTTGATGAAAGATCCATTATTTCTTTTCTACGAGGAGATAAGGTCACTGGACCAAGATGTTTGAGATCAATGTGAGCGCCTCCTCCAAGGACCTTTAACCCCCCGAGCTTTGTGCTGCTTTATGTCGTTCTTTGAGATTAGAAGCCAGAATTTGTCCCCCAGCCGGCCGGCCCAGAACCGCGTTACCGAATCTGCGTACCATTCTAATGTTAAACGTCTGAGAACCTTTAAAACCTGAAGATTCCACCCTCCAAAGCATCGTCCAATTTGCGTTACGCGATATACAGAGCGGCCTCTCCGCCCCCCACCTTTCAGAAATACAATTATTAAAACCCCCCAAAACATTCCGGTTATAAAACATTTTACAACTGGCCAAAAAAAACCCCATTCCTCACACCCTGCCTTTTTACCAGAACTGCTTAATATACACAAATATCCCACAACTCTTCATCTGTTGTGGAGATTCAACTCCCATTATGCTCATCCAGTAGTATCCAGTAGTAATTTACGTTGAAGAAGGAAAAAAACCCACAAATCCAGCTGTGCATCAAAACGGGGAAACCCTTCATGGCTCCGGTGCAAAGTATGTTTGTGGCTGACTGAGAGCACTGAGAGTTGTAGTGCTATCTGCAGGTGACTTCTGTTTCAGACTGCCGTTTTTGGGGATTTAGGCTTTTTTCGGTCGTGTTATCTCCTTCTCAGGTAGGGTGTTGGGGGGGGACGAGGCTCTGCGTCTGTGGAGCATTTTGCGCGCTGTCCCACTGCTCTGACCTTTGCTAAGTGCCGTGTTGCTCTTAGTCTTAAACGAGTTGTGCCTTTTTTCTCCCCGCTGGGTGTTCGATTTGCTGAGACTCGGCACGGCTCCTACCCTAAAATCCACTTATCAGATGACCGCACTTATCCCAGCTACTCGCCGAAAACATAAAGAAATTTGTGGGCAGAGCTAGACGGAGCCATCTGCCTCGAATCTTTAAATAGAGGCGACAGCCCCCAGTCTTAAAACCGACTCCATTTACACGCCTGGGGGTGAAATTGTTAATAATTTAGCCGTTCCGTCATAATCTGTGTTCTTTTTAGCACAGTCTGTAGAATGCATTACGCACCACGATCTGGGTACAGCGCGGCAGCAACTCCAATGCCCAAAATCCTCCGCCGGTTACAGTTTATAACATATACCCACATATGGCACATTGGAATGCATTTGCCAATGTGAAATACCCTAACTCATACTACCCAACTATCCCTGATTAGAATGATCAGTCCCTCAAGTCCCCGTGTGTCCCCTTTTAATACTCTGATGCCCCTCTTTTCTAGGAGGTCAGAATATTTGCTGGGTATGAGGGGATCGCAGGATTCTACAGCCCTAAAAGCCCCAATAATGTGTATAGAAACGGCAGGAAATGACTAAATTAAACTCTAAATAATAAAAAATATTTAATATCAATGATAAAAAAACTCTGAAAAATGAAGAAAATAAGACATAATATTTAAGGCTGCTTAATAGACCAGAACCACATACTAATTTATAACAAGACGTTATATATTATATATATAATAATGCAGTATTATTACACCGGTTCCTCCAATACGTGTAAGCAGTCAGCCAGTGCTACAGGGGGCGCCGTTTATAAATATGACATCATCTGTAGCTACAATAGCATAAAACATTGCTTTTCCTGCGCACAGAGATCATATGGTTTACTAATGATATATAAAAGTATTCTAATTAAACGGAAGTGATCAGTGTCCCTCAATCAAACATTCTGTGGAAATCAAGAACCCGACTCCATTTTTCCCATTAAATACATTTTGCTTAATTTCTTGATTTATATTGTTTTGCGAGAAAACCCTCATCTCCAGCTGCATCTGTGAGAGATTCCATCCCCCGGAGCTCTTGCTGTGGTTGAGTTTGTATGCGCAGGGCCCACGCGTTTCGCTCGCTTGCTCGTGAGAAACGGCCACCAGAGGCCGCTGTAGGCGTAACTCCTGCGATAACAGGAAAGGTTCGAAGGATTGCCCGGCCGGCTCATTTTTCTTCTGTCCTCCATTCTGTCTTTTTTTTTTTGTAGCGGGCTGACATGATGGAGATTCTCAGATGGCTCGAGGGTATAAATACGGAACGAGGAAGATCCAAGCTCTTTATTCTAGGATGGAAGGTCATGAAGATGATGGTTATAATGGGACAGAGGCGACAGGTGCTGTCGGGCTTAAAGAAATAATTGTGGTGGAAGAAACATAGAAGCTGCCAGCAGATCGGCCCCATTCGGCCCCCGTCTAGTCGCCCGTTTCTCCTGCTGTAAAGACTCAAACCTTAATCAGTCGTCGGTCTCGTCTTAGATTCGGGAGCCGTATGTCTATCCTATGCGTGTGTAACTCCCCTTTTTTTAAAATGTAATGTTTTTGTGGTTTTTTTATCCTTGGGGGTTGCTTTTCTCTTTCAGTGAATGGGTTAAAATTCTTAAAATAGCGAAAAAAACGTTTCTATTTCTATCGAAAGGTAGAGATGATCATTTGCAGCGATCTGGACAAAAAGAAAATCAATTTGAGTTGGAATAAAATTTAAAAGAAGTGAGTTCATCTTGAGTTGGAGCCAATAAGGAGCGGACAGGAACGGATAAATCACCGGAATGAAGCAGACTGCTGAGCTGGGAAGTGTTTATCCACCTACAGCACCCGACGCGTTCTTCTGCCTCGGCTCCGCCGGCACGACGGTCAACAAGGAAAGCCGACAGCGGCGAGTTTTCTTTTTTTATTGAAGAAAAAAACCCAGTAACTTTAACCCTTTTAACTCCAGAGATTTGAGGAAGGAAGGAACTTGCTGACGACTCTAAGCAGCTCATGGGCAATCTATGACATCATCATCTACCAAGCACACAGTATCCTAAATTCTCTATATATTTGTCATATATTTACTGCTCGTGCCACGGAGTTTTAGATCTGGAATTCTCCTCGTTATTCATTTTATTTTTGTTTTATGTTTTCAATGTTTTTGAGAAACAAAAAAACCCCCCCATGAAATTCTTCCTAATTTTTCTCCTGGTCCCCGAGCTTAATTGTGAAACCAATGATTTTTGGCTTTAAATATGAGGATTCTGTCACAAAGTGCGCCCCTCCTCACCCCTTTCTATACCCCGGGGCATTTAGAGGTGTAGAGGGCAGGTAGATTTTTATTTATTAAATAAACCTAAATGTGTTATTTGTCTAATTTAATGACATTATATTATTTTCACGATGAGAATAGCGTACGTTCCGCTGGGTCAAAGGTCAGCTATAAACGCTTTTCAAATGACTTTTTCTTTGCATTTTAAAGCAACGTATAAATTAAAAAATTGATCGTTATTACGAGCGTTAAATAATTATGAGAATTCCTGCATTTCCTATAAAAAAGAAGCAAAATAACTCTTATCGGCAAACAGGGAGTGTTTTGGGGAGAATATTAGATTTTTTTTTACTATATCATATTTAAGAATTAGCCAGACCCCCCAAGCAGTGGTTTCAATAGGTTTAATAATAAATATTTCTGCAAGATGGGTTTTAAATGAAGTAATTTTACTGGAATTATGGTTTTTTAAATCTGCTTGCAAACCCCCCTTTTTTTAAAATTATTATTATTTTCATGTTGCGGGAAAGTCACGGCCCCCCCGGTCGAGTCGCCCGTTTCTCCTGCTGTAAAGACTCAGACCTTAATCAGCCGTTGGTCTCATCTTAGATTCAGGAGCCGTATGTCTATCCTATGCGTGTTTAATACCCTCACTGTATTACCCTCTACCACTTCTGCCAGGAGGCTGTTCCATTTATCTACCACCTTCTGTGGTAGGGCCACATCATCTAAACGGTTTACTATGCTACACAGATTTAAATCCACATTTAAATGATTCAGACGTGTGGCAGTCTATGCAAAATTTCCCACAGGTCAGAAGAGCGATCCGTGTCGTCTCATAAAGCATTGTTTTCTAGTGGCGGAAGAACACAAATTTTCCGTTTTTATGCGTTGAGAGCTGCTATTTTTGTCAAATGCATATTTTACGTTTGCTTTGCGGCTGATTTGATATTTCTGAGCACACAGGTTATATTTCAGATGGAAGAGGACTCTGAAGTATTGACTGCGGTTTGTAGCGTTGGATGATTGTTTCCCATTTTAACGGAAAGCAGTGTGCAGAATAACCTCGTTTATCGTCACCTGGATTCCGGCTCCTAGAACTCCAACAAACAAATAGATTTATCCGCCCGAGCTTTTTGTGCTTAACCCTTCCATACGAATTCAAGGTCATATTTTATGCCATTAGAACGCAATAGTGAGCCTAGTGTGAGTGGCTCCTCAGTTTAGTATTTCTTCAGCATCCTCCGAGCTTAGAATTAAAACTCATACTAACGCGCAAACTCACTCTCACACCACACATGTAACACGTACATTATCTCTCTCCTTCTTCATCTCCCCTTAAACTCACCACTGACACTATAACACCGTACACTGACACACACTCACACTAACACCGTACACTGACACACTCACACTAACACTGTACACACATGCTGACACCACACAGTCATGTAAATTGTGTTCCGCGGCCCCTGGGCACCTCGGTTAGCGGGCTCCTTAGCGCCCCTCTGATAGAACGGGATCTAAAGCCTCATATCCTGTTATGGTTTGAATATGGAGGTGAGGAATGTGGTGCCGCTCTGTGCCCAAATCCACCCCCCATTCACACATCCTGGCCAACGTCCCCTAAATATGGGATTTCTGTTCTAGCAGGACGTGCAGCCCCCCCGTGGTGTCATTTGAGAATTCTGGAGTTAGTTTCCGGCATGTTCTATTGGTTTGTACAGGAATTTTAACCCTTTGCTCCAGAAATGCTCAGTTTTTGCTTCTAAAAGTACAGCTGGTAATTGCAGACCTTGCCAGGGGCGGAAAAAATATCGAAATCCACTTTTGCTGTAAAATGATGTTCTCAAGGATAAAAAGATTAATGAATTCAGGAATCCCTCCTACCCCCCGGTTCTGATTCCTCCCTGCCTGTCACTCTCTGCATCCTAAGCATGTCTCAGCCGAGCCAGGCGCTCGTCACAGAGCTGACACTCATGATCCCAGAGCCGCCAAGTGTGTGAGGAGGAATGATTTATGATCCTGTCTCACAGCTCGTTTCACAGACACATCGTGTAGAAAGATACAGTAACAACGCTATCCAGACATCAACTGACGTGTGATGGGGGGGGGACATGTATGTGCGTGATTATTAATGCAGGAATATTGTGTCTTCACTTATAGTCATTTGGCTGGTAAAGGTGTACGCGTCTCTCACCCCCCATCTGCCCCGTGTAGGGGTTTTTATTTGTTAAATTAAGCTTACAGGACATGCCAAGAGGTGCCTGCCCGCTCTCCCCGTCCTTGCGAGGTGACATAGTGACACAGACGTATCCGTGCATTGAAGCTGCGCCGTGATTAGGAGCAGTTTATTGTACCATTACAGTCCTGGCAGCTTTCCAGAGTGCCGAGGAGTTATTTATTAGCTCTCGGGATGATGCAGAGGTAAGCGAAGGCCCAGAAGAAGCCCGTGTGTCGGTAACAAAGCGCTGTGAATATCCTAAAACACATTGGGAGATCAATGAGGCGCAGCCTGTGCTGAGTGAGCGCTATCCTGAGTACCAGCAGAGGTGGTAGAGGGTAATACAGTGAGGGGATTAAACATGCGCGGGATAGACATACGGCTCCTGAATCTAAGACGAGACCAAAGACTGATTAAGGTTTGAGTCTTTACAGCAGGAGGAACGGGCGACTAGACGGGGGCCGAATGGGGCCGATCTGCCGGCAGGTTCTATATTTCAATGTGAATTAGGCGAGTGCCGTGTTGCAGGCGCAGTTGTATGTTGGTATAGTCACCGGAATAGCATCTTTCGATACCCCGGGGACTGTTTCTAGTAGACGATTCACCTCCGGCTCCTCCGCGCTTGGCAGAGTCGTGTTTATGGTTATAGGCAAAGGAATAGTAGCAACGTTGGAGGAAGACCCGGGGGCCGTGGTAGAGATGCAGAAATAGAATCAGGAGTCTGCGCTTTATTAATCATTCCACATGCAGGAATAGCAGAGCTCTGAGGCGATATAACTTTTCCAGTCTTAAATTCACAGCCGAGCAAATTTCCCATCAAGTCCCTCTCGATAAAACTATAGACAGAACGCAAACCTTCAACCAAGATAAAAAAAATATTTGGAAGGCTGTTGGTCGCTCTTGGTTACGGAAGAAATTCAATGCTTGTCCTTATCTCACCCTGAATCAGACTGTAAATCTCTGCAGACGCAGCCAAACCATTGTCAGATTTCATGAAACTTTCTCCTGCTTGGAAACAAAATCTCGGCCAGAACAAAAAAACGAGAGTCGGAAGTCGAGCTGCCGGAGTGCCGCATCCCAGAGAAGGTTCAGCACTTGAAGTAACGGCGTATAAATCAGGAGCGACCGGACGATCTGAGTCAGGAATGGGAAAATTATTGGATTTTTGGCTACAATGAAGAAAAAATCTAAATTATTGGATGAGTTTCGGGGTAGAAGAAGGTTATTATCTCTTATTTGTTATCCTCCCCACCAATCGCTCCGTTCGGCGTGAGATATACGTTTTATATCATATTTCTGCATAAACATTTCTCTGTCGTGCAAAGTCAGTCCAGGGAGCTCCGTGTATCCAGGGGAGGGAGATAGAAACATTAAAAGAGATTTAACAAAGTACAGGAGAGAAGATTACTTCAAAGGAGGAGAAAAGTTTCAGCAGGAGACCGGAATCTAACACTAGAGGGTCAGAGGCCTGGGTGGAATGGGAGGAAGTTTTACTTTACAGAGAGGGTGGTTGATAAGTGGAACAGCCTCCCAGCAGAAGTGGTAGAGGGTAATACAGTGAGGGTGTTCCTTAGAGGTTTATCTGTCAGATTCCGGCCGGACTGTCAATGTATTTTATGAGGTCCGCCATAGGGAAGCTGGGGGGGGTCCCCTTGTTCTCTGTAATATATTTAGGCATCTATTATTATGTTTTTATTATTTTTTCATTAATGCCTTTTTTTTCTTATTACCCGCTAGAATGTCACCCTGCGCTTGTGTTAATTGATAGAACATGCCGCTTCTACACATTTCCGTATTCCGTGATATTGTCCCAGCCGTATTAAGAAACCGTGCCTTAATAATTCTGTGAAGGAATATTCTATTTTAATCAATCGTATTCGTTATTCCGGGCTATATTTCTAGAAACCTCTGAAATGATTAATATGAGAATGCATGCGGTGGCTGCTCGATAAATTACGGAGCTCATTAAAGGAAATTCATGCATCGCTTCCTAATGACGTTACCCAATATATTATACATCTATTACTGCCCCTTAACGTGATGCAGGATATATAAAGATAGAAATGTACAACTCGGCAAAACCTAGGAACATGCGCGTCTTTTATCACAAATTCCCAGGAATCCGGATCTGTCACCAATACATCGGTGATTAAATACGAAAAAATAATTATGTGTTTAATGCTAAAAAACAACAAACAGCTCCAGAAAACCGTATTACTTCCCCCGAAGGGCGATACTCCGTGTAAGGCGCGTCATTACTGGTCCGTCTTTTAATGAGGATTTAATATTTTGCATATTTCTTCATGTAACCGAGTGAGGCCTTTATACTTTTTATATATATTTTTTTATTTATATATTTATACTTATTTATATTTATCTCATTTTATAAACACATCTCCTGCCGTTTATAAACAAATCATTGTTACTTTTAGGGCTGTAGAACCCTGCGATCCCCTGATACCCAGCAAACATTCAGAGCTAATAGATAAGATGGGTCACAGGGGAGGAGAGAAGGACATCGGGGAGGAAAGTGGGGTATCAGGGGAGGAAAGATGGTCACTGGGGGGGGGCAGAGAAGGACTGGCTAAGCTAGACAGGGACATTTGGTAGAAGAAACATTATCAATGAGACTTATCCTTATTTATGTAAAAAAGGAAATACATTCTTACAATGTATCTGTGACTGTATATGAAATAGCATCGCTTCCAAAAGGACATTTGCTGACCCCTGTGCAAGGTTATGAGACCTTTCGCTCTTCTAGTTTAACAGCGCAGTTCTTGTGTTTGGGGGGGCACAGAGCTCGCCGGTATATAAGCTGACGGGGTTGCTTCGTGCGAGCGCACAGAATCGCTACCCAGATCCTCTCCCCGTCCATCGGCTTTTACTTCTGCTGAATGTTCCCAAGAGGAGAGAGAAATCTTGAAAGCCCACGCTTGTTCCTGCATAAATAATCTATTTCTGCCGCTTAGCGCTAAAACGCGCCCTGAGACTATTTTTATACAAACGCCGGGCTCTTGTTACCCCGTCCCTCGCCGTTTATCAGATGCAGCTGAGAATAGGGACGTGCGCTTAGCAGCAGGGGGCAAGCGGCCCAGAGTTCCGGAATCGAGTCGAGCCGTCAGGAGATTGGAAGTGATCCTTCTGCTGCCTGCGCTCTCTATGGGAAAGACAGCAAACTCAATGCAGGCGGCTGATGGGCTTATTTATTAACGCGAGTCGCAAGCATGGAGTTGGCACAGATTTAAATTCTTCTGAACCGTCACTCTGTAACCTTATTACCATAATTAATTATAAATTATGAACGGAGTAAATTTTTTTCCATCACTGTAAAGTTTGCTCAGGAAGACGCTAAAGTAATAAATATGATTGTAATTCCCCGTCAGTCTCCGGAGTCTATATATAGGCTAAAGGATTCTATATGGAATCTGGCGGAATGATGTCATTATTACATGTGATATTTGAAAGGGAGTTACACTCCGAGGCAGCTGCTCCGGGGCCGAACGTCTTCACCGTGAGATTCCCAGTGACAGAACATGAAAGTGACATCATTCGCTTCCGTGTAATAGCAGAACACCCCTTCATCATGTGCTCGTAGTATTTCATTACGACTGAGCTCTGAGCCCTGTATCTACTAATTCTGTTTCTCATTACTCTGCGCAAAGGCACCGAGGACACGTCTTCTCCCAGAATATCGGACATGCGCGGCGATATATCATAAAGAAGGGAATACTGTATGACTTCATGCTGCCCGAATTAGCAATAAACTAAAACCCATCCGCAATGGATCCTTGGACTGGACCGGGTCATTTGCATACGAAGCAGATAGTGATGTCACCAATAATAAAAATAAAAAAAACATTTAAAAATCAGTAATAACCTGTTTTTAACCTTTTGCTTTTTTCTTGAGCTTTAAATGAATCGAACGTTTTCTGTTGGATCTTTCGTGGGGCTCTTTACATTCCCTTCAAATAATGTTGATATCAGAGTGTTTTGCATTTGCTCTGTTGGGGTCTTTTGGTCGAAGTCCATAGAAGGGAAGGGGGTATCGGATTCCTCTGGCTTTCCATGGGGGGGGTCCTGATGGCAGATAATAATAATAATGTGGTCACGCAGGACCTGATTTCATGTTACAAACTCCTTCATAATGTATATTTGGAGTTACGGAGTTAATTTTGCTTGAACTCCTGAGTCGCTCGGATTCGTATTTATATTTTTTCCCGTAAATCAGAAACGTGTTTTTTTGGACGGCAGAAAAAGAGGAATTTTTTTTGAGATTCGGAATCTTGCGTTTGTTCGGAATCTGGAAGTAAAGCCGGTCAAAATTGGCTTTTTTTTTTCTCATTTTGTTTGAATTTCACGCTCAGCCGAGGAGCAGATTGAAAAACACCTAGCGCCAGAAACCCGACGAGAACATTCTGCAGAGCATTGTAGCTCCAAACAGAATCTGCAGAGCGTCGACACGGGCGCTGCGGTCTTGATTAAATGTTATGTGATGGGTGAGGGGCTTCCTCCAAATGAAAGGATCTGCAGAGAAGGTGAAAGCCCGGAGTTCTGAGAGTACTAGAGGGCCGGCGGTCAGCTTCTGGATCCGTATTCCACGCATACTTCTGAGATCACGGGTCTTACATCACACAGACGTCGCTCACGAATCACATTGCATATAATTGGTTTAATTATAGCATTTTTATAGCGATTTCTGCTCGCACTCCTATTGTCTGCACCCTGCTGTGAATGAACTCTGCTCTGTCTGTCATCTCTGTTGCTTCTCACCTTCTTTTCTTAGCTGTTCTTGGTGTCTGTGATGTTTTCTGCGCAGAAACTTCCCACCGAGCTCCGGAGATTTGCAGAGAGCGGCAGGTGGAGCTCCCGATGTCTGGACTGATACAAGCCCGGGGGTAATAAGCCCCCGAGACCCTAATGCCCCCTACAGAGACTACACACTGACATGTGGGAAGGAAGGGGCATATAAAATATATTCATACCCACTCTTACCACCGGCCCACGATTAATATCCTTAATATAACCGTTTAATAGCCAATGGAATAAAAAAAGCGTAATTGGATGTTTTTGATACATTGTGTCAGGGAGATCCTGAGCTAACTCTACCCTGCAGTGGGAAACGTATAAATATGTATAACCCCCCCACCCCCCGCCATTCTTCTAGCAATGACATGTGTCAATCACAATGACTTTGAATGGTGCGGAGAGTTGGTAGGAGCGACGCTTCTCATGTACTGTGTTTGGAGCCCAACATTCGCCAACCATACGAGATCCTGCATTATTCTCGATTGATGAGGATCCATTAAGAAATAATAATGCAAGGAGCCGCAAAACCTTTTTTTTTAATAAAAGCCTTTTTCTTAAATAGTTTATATTATTTATTAAAAACATTTTTTAAGGTATACTTTTTGGAAGAAAAAAAATCCATGTTTTTCAGGATGGCCAGACATTTCAGTAAAAGAAGACAAAGATTATTTTAAAAGCTCTTTAAATCTCTCGGTGTTTATGGGACATTCTTGTGAAATGAAACCATCCATTATGTTTAAAAATGTGAATATACGGAATATAGAGGTTTTGGTGAAGCACAGAAAAGTAACATGCGAAGGGTTAATCTGCTAACATGACAGCTGAATCTATTTAACCTAACGCTTTATACAATGTAACCCACAAAGCATCATTTATATCCAGTGAAAAGAGGGTTTGTTTCTTTCATTTTTGACTTCTTTGTCTTATTTCCTTTTGAAACTTTAATGAACTGATTGCACTAAATAATAATGTCTGATACTTTCAGCCACGGAGAGGAGCCCCGTAACAGCGATTAAAGGGCAAGTCCCACAAAAAACGAACCCCCAGCGCTGTATACGGTAATATAAACCCCCAGCGCTGTATGCAGTAATATAACCATTAGTCAGAGAGTCTGACTGGGTGACTGAGACTGAGTCATTCTATTGTTCCACACAGGCAGTATGATAAGGAGTCCGGGGGGGGGGGGTTAGTAGATTGTATTATTCTCGCTCTGTTATCTGATCCCCAAATGGCTGATATGCAGCTGCCTGAAAACATTATATTTTGGGGGCCAAAAATGTATTTTTAATCTGATTCTAGTTTACAGAGTTGGATTCTTGTTTTGTTGGGTATTCCTGTCCCAGACGTCCTGGTACCGGGAGCGTTCGAGGCTTCTTGGCCAGAACCCGCGTTAGTCATGTTAGCCGCCGATAAGACAAATAACCAGCCCGGTGACTGTAAAACCCGCGTTCAGCGGCTTCTCTGATTTACTCATCTGCTGAATAATCCTGCGTGGTGCGAACCGCGTGTCTTCCAGCAAACAGACTGAAGACGATGGAGACAACATAAGCCACGTTCTTCTCCAGCAAAAAGAGAAAGTCGCGTCCGCGCCTTCCAGATACAAAAAGGATTTAAGCAGCTCGACTTTCCTCTGGCGGCCGATAAATAAATTCTTCAGACAGATGAAAGACCCCTCGCTTACTGCCTTAGAGCTGAGACTGCGCAGGGTGGCCGGTTATCAGTGTCATTGTGATGCTCAGATAGCAGGACTTTGCGGTAACCGTGAGTGTCCAGGTAACTACAGCAGGAATGAATCCAGAAGCTCAGGGAAGTTGGCGTTAAGAGGCAGATTTATTCTAATTTCTATTGTCCAGATTCTATCCATGGAACCCAAGAGCTCGGGGAGCAAACAGTTCACTCGTTATGCTTTTAGGAAGTTTATAAACATAGAACCTGCAGATCGGCCCCCATTCGGCCCCCGTCTAGTCGCCCGTTTCTCCTGCTGCAAACCTTAATCAGTCGTTGGTCTCGTCTTAGATTCAGGAGCCGGATGTCTATCCCATGCATGTTTAAATTCGCTATAATTCTATGCGGATCAGATAAACGTCACAAAGACACAAAATGACAAACTTTCTAAAAAGGATACTTTGTGAGAAATATTTTCATTCGTTTCACGGACATAAAAATTTCACATTTCATAGGAATAGTGAATTAGGTTTGTACTTTTTTTTCCTCCCCAGTAACCTTTAATTTAGTGGTTTTCAGGCCCTTCTAGTGGCCGGGTCAGCAAATGATTTTATTGAGTTTGCTGCCTGATATTTCAGAAGATTTGTTCTCATTTCTGGAGTTAAAAAAGCTCCTTAGTGTCCCAAAAAAAACTGCTTTAGCTGCTAATCCGGCGCAGCCAAAGGGAATCCGGCGAGCCGCGTGTTATAAGAAGGGGTCCGTGCACAGAATCCGACTCTTTTACATACAATATTATATTTATTTATTTATATTTATTTATTGTTTTACAGAATCAATACCAATTATTTTTTTGGGATGACCTTTTTTTACGTTTCCCTTTTTGGTTATTTTTTGGGCTTTAATCAGCGCAGTTTAGAAATGGCTGTTTCTGAGCGTCTTCATTTTAGTAGCCGTGAATTTTCTCAGCTTGCGGAGACGTCGCCCGCCGGGGAGCAGAATCAGCAGCATTTGGTATTTCCCACCAGGAATTGTTCTTTTCACGGAAGCGCGCGGATATTTGCACATGTGATATTCCGGAGGGAGTTCCAGCCGCTGAGCGGAAAGTAAACCTGCGCACAGATGAGCCAAGCGGCCAAAAGTCTCATTTACAGCTTATTTCGAACGCCCATTATAAGCAGATCGAGGGATATCGGGGCTTCCATCTGTTCTCGGAGTCCAACAGCTGCTGATCTTACGTGGAATGTTATCAACCTGATGTTATTTGGATCTGATGATGATATTTGGTGCAATATTATCCGTATTCTAGTTTCGGAATGCCAAAAAGGTCATCAACACAATGCAGGCACGTGTGCCAAATGTCCCTTTTAAGCTTGGCCAGTCCCTCTCGGCCAGAATGTTTGCTGGGTATGAGGGGATCGCAGGGCCCTAAAAGCCCCGATAATGTGTATAGAAACAGCAGGAAACGGCTTTATAAATTAAACGGGGTAAATAAACCCAATTATTCTTCTGTTCTTCGGTTACACAAATACCCCACAATAGGGCTCAAAGTCACACCTATGTTGCAGGCAGTCTTTGTAAGGATGGGGGACGAGAACGAGAACGTCAGGGCAGAAGATTGAGTAGATTGAGCCCCTAAGCGGTCAACAAAGTAACCCCAATATTATCTACCAAAAAAAAGGTAATTCTGCTTAAAGCCGCAACTTCATTTCAAATCATATTAATTTGGGATGTAACAGAGAATGAAGCTGAGTCCTGAAGCCGTTATGACATCAAAGATCTCGCTCAGCGACGTAACTCCGGACTTGCTAGCAGGAATAGAGTTAAATGGGGGGTAGTTTCTTTTACGGAGGGGTAATAGTCCGTTTCCGGCAGAGACGGCGCGCCGAGTCGCGTGTTCTTCGCTGTGCGAGAGGTTAATTGCTCCGATATGCCGGGGAGTAAATCAGACAGACGCAGGGAGGGGGCCGCTCTCTGGATAAGTCAAACCAATATCAAGTTCTAATTGGATGAAACTCTGCGCAGGAGTCCCCGAGGATATTAACTCTTTCTAGGTGTGCGTTTTGCATATTACTCCTGGGGCAGGATAATCAGACAGGGGCAGGGTTGGGGGTAATATTATTATTGAATAAATAATTGCCCTTCTTAAGGCCACTCTGAGGTCCCCAAAACATATATATATACGTATATAAACATATAGATATCTATTTAGAAGAATGGTAATTAAAGGGCCCCATATGCAAATGAGTTGCTGGTCACAGAGTGACCCACCCCCCGTCATTCATTCTCCATGCATAAACTTGGTGTATGAATGACGTCTCCTACTCTCTGGGTGAAGTCATTGAGTTGATGCGAGACCCGCGTTTCCTCGTCTCCGTATCTTCTCTCTCCATCGTTATTTACCCTCATAAGGGGGGGTCTGGCAGATCATTTTGTTTCTATGCGGTTTCCATGAAATCAAACATTAATTGGCTGCGCTTATCCCCCGCGCTGCGACTTTATCCCGCCGTCCAGCTGTTCTGCAGATAATTAATACAACAATAGGCCAGGTTTAGAAAACATTTTCCTCTGAAAAAACAGCAAAGATGCTGCGTGATTGGATGCTCGTTCCTGGGTATAACCCGCATGTCGTAATCTATATGTTATCCTGCCGTCGCCAGATGATTGTTCGCCTGCTCTGATATACTCCCATTATATAGTGTAAGGAACGGGATGTTTACAGCCCTGTATAATGTATCTTAAAAATGTATAGCTGAATGAGTGAGGTGCCCTGTATAATGTATAGATAAATCAGTGAGGTACCCTGCATAATGTATAGATAAAAGAGTGCATCGGGCCCTGTATA